>PITA01017244.1:0-43966 GCA_004023965.1 Spilogale gracilis | reverse complement strand
TTTTAATAAGAAGAAAGTGAAGCACAGGTGCCGACCTGGATCTTGCCAAGACAGGGCTGTCTGCAAGCGTGCTCGCGGGCTGCGCTGAGGCCCCGGCCTCCAGTTCCAGGGGAGCGGAAAGGGGTGCAGGGGTGCTGCTGGGGGAAACGCAACCCATCTCACTCATGCTTCAGTTCCAGAACATCTGCAAGCAGACGATGACATAAGGAAGGGGTCCCCTTGGGCACCTGGGTGGCTCAGTGGGTTAAAGCCTCTGCCTTCAGCTCAGGTCATGATCAGGGTCCTGGGATCGAGGCCCGAGTCGGGCTCTCTGCTCAGCAGGGAGCCTGCTTCCTCCTCTCTCTGCCTGTCTCTCTGCCTACTTGTGATCTCTCTCTGTCAAATAAATAAATAAAATCTTAAAAAAAATAAAGAAAAAGAAGGGGTCCCCTTGGGTGGTGAAATCCATGAGGTTCAACCAAACCTGGACCCCGGAACCCATGACCCTGCCCACAGTAACAACAAGATGGCATTTATGGGAGTCTCTTCAACACGGCAAGCCCCACGGGCCCACGCGAGGCACCACCAGATCGCCTAAAATCTAAGAACACAGCTACTCTGCTGTCAAGTTCTGCCCGAAGCGCAGAGGCAGCAGAGCCCCTGGGGTCAGGCCAGGCAGGGCCTGGGTCCCAGATGGGCCCCCTCCCACACCAGCAGCGGAGTGCCAGCAAAGCTCATCCGCTGGCAAAAATGGGGCCAGGGGGGCCATGTCCCAGGTTGTGGTGCCGCCTCAATTAGACCCTGCGAGCACAGGGCCTGCACTGTGCCTGACACACGGTAAACACTCACCAAACTACTGTTACCAGGAAGCAGAGATGCAAATTACAGTTTTATTTTTAGGCCGAAGACCGTATCAGATGGTTCCTACGGACCCTTTCATGCTGGGCACGTTGGGTAACGATTCAGTGACTTGACCTCGTTAAGACGTTGTAATCATAACCCATTATTCTTTCTAAAAGCAATCTGGAAAAGTCCCAGAACCCAATTAACATTAAGAGAGGGAGGGAGAGAAAGGAGGGGCACTGGGCAAGAACCATTCAGAGCAATTTTCTCTGTCGGGGAAGCACTTTATATCGAACAGCTGCTCTGTTAAACCCCAAGGGTGCTCGCGGGTGAGGCTGGAGCGCCTGCCCCGAGCTCTAAGCGGGTCCACAGAGCACTGCTCCCTCTCAGAGTCAAAGGGGCACCTGTCAAACATGAGATATTACCCAGGTTATTAGCAAGCACTCCACGGCACGCAGGGTTCCAAACTGCCACACAGAGAGAAGCCATGAAGCCAGAAAACCACCCGCCTAGAGCAAGGAGCTGCTGATCTCGACTAACAGAAGTCCCCGGCTCCCAGAACACGTTGGGCCCTGCGGCAGGCCTGGACATGACACAGCCGTCTCATGACCAGGGGCAGGTGAGAGGGATCACCACTCCGCTTCCAGATGCCCCACATTCCAGCTTTTCTGGAAACACAGGTGGTTCCCGTTTCCAGCTTAGCACAAACTCAGGTGGAGCGAATAGAAGTGTGGGGTAAGCCTTACAACCGGGACACCTACCCACCTAGCCCGCCATCCACCCAGTGCGACACCCTATCCCTTTTCAGGGCAACACAGCAGAGAGGCAAGTTCCAACAAAACCAACCCTTCTGGTATTTTCCTCGTTGCCCAGCAAGTACAGCTTTTATGTTAAGCTTGTGCTTCTCAAAATTTAACATCAATTTCCCATTTAGGGTAAACATACAAACTCACTCCGCCCTTCCAACAGCCCAGATATTGATACTTGATCTTCTAAGGGTAAATGGCTCCCCTCTTTATCACCGCTACCTCCCACATAATCCTACCTGCCAAGATTCAGCTGTACTTTCTGTGAAGTTTGTATTTAAAAAATACTGAGTTTTCAACACTTAAAAATCATATCTAGGGGCGCCTGGGTGGCTCAGTTGGTTAAGCGACTGCCTTCGGCTCAGGGCATGATCCCAGACACCCGGGATCGAGCCCCACATCAGGCTCCCTGCTCGGCGGGAAGCCTGCTTCTCCCTTTCTCACTCCTGCTGCTTGTGTTCCCTCTCTGGCTGTGTTTCTCGCTGTCAAATAAATAAAATCTTTAAAAAAAAAAATCATATCTAAATATAAAATTAGGGACGCCTAGGTGGCTCAATTGGTTGAGTGACAGCCTTTGGCTCAGGTCATGACCCCAGAGTCCTGGGACTGAGTCCCACATCGAGCTCCTTGCTCATCGGGGGGCCTGCTTCTCCCTCTGCCTGCCGCTCCCCCTGCTAGTGCACTCTCTCTCTGACAAATAAATAAAATCTTTAAAACTAATAATAAATAAATATAAAAACAAATTTTAATACTGCCTTTGCCTTTCAAATTAGACAACTTCCATGATCTCTAACATGCAGCCACACTTCTGAAGAGGAACTGGGCATCCATCCCCTTCCCTGACCCCGGATGGAACCCCACTGCTCCAGGAACATGGCTGAGGGGGAAGGCTGGCTGGGCCTGAAGTGCAGTCCTGTCTCCCCTCTGCTCCAGTTCAGAAGCCATTATGCTAGGACGTGCTCTGGGGGCTCAAAGCTTGACAGAGGGTAGATTAAGGGCCTTGGTTCCACAAAGACAAAATCAGAATATGTGGGACTTGGTGGCATCTGATCCTTCTCGAACATCCCGCCCTCCACCCCAACACTCCCTGAGTGGCAGTACACAGACCTGGCCTGAAGGAGGCCCGTCTGTTGCCCCGTCTCCCCCATCAGGGCCATAAACTCAGTGAGGGGCGGGGCTACGTGCTAACCCCGCCCTCACAGTTGCCGACAGCACCTACCTCAGGACCTTGTATCACCGGGTTGTAAATCAAGTGGGGGAACAGACCTGTACAGCAGTGATTCCTGGCCTGAGTGCAACTAACTCAAGGTCAAATATTCTGGGAACCTTCATGAAATAATAACTACTTTTGGTGCTTGTTAACTGAGAAAATATTGGCAAGACCCCCACGAAAAAAAGAATTTCTATTCTACTAATCACAGCCGCATCTATACGCACTTGAGAAATAATGAGAATGGGAGATGTTCTTCAATACACAGGAAGTCTGTAGGGTGATACAGCTGGGCGGCCACTCCTAATTATCCTTGTCCCCTAGCAAGGTCACAGGCCCCTAAATCAGGAAACAGACACATGGAAAAGGCAAAAGCACTTGAGCACCTCCCCTGTGCTGCTGTAGATCTAAGCAGAGCCACAAGCGTTGTGAGGAAGACAGGCCCTAAGTATGATATACAAGCTCACATACTAGGTACGATGAAGAAAGTGAGAAAAGGTGTGGAAACAGGAGGCAGAGGCTATTTAATATTTAAGAAAACAGTCAAGGAAGTCCCCTCCGAGGAGGTGACATTGACACAAGGAAATGAAGAGCAAGTCATGTTCACCATAAGTCCAGGGACTGTTGTAGGCACAGAGAAGAGCAAATGCAAAGGCCCTGGGGCAGGTGTGACCTTGACAAAGGAGCTGGCGTGCCTGAGGAGGAGAAAGCCAGTGGGAGAATGAGAAGAGTCCAAAGCAGCAGAGGCTGAGATCAGCCAGGAGGCAAGTCAGGCTCTGGACTTTCTTCCAAGTATGTTGTGCACGGTGCCCCCAGAGACTGGGTGCAGAGGAGTAACTTCAAGAGGGCAGAAGGGAGCAGAGGAACACCGGGGGAGGAGCAGGAGATGGAGCAGAGCGGTCAGACTGAGAAGCTGTTTGGGAGAGCCAACAGTCAGCTGATCAAGCAGAGGTGTGCCCTGAGAAAAGGGGTCAAGGACAACCCTAAACTGTTTGCCTGAGAAACTGGCTGCCTGTAGGAGTCGTTCGTTGAGGTGAGGAATGATGGCGGGCAGGGGGAGGGCAATGATGGCGGGCAGGGGAAGGGCAGAGCACACAAGAGTTCTGCTGGGCCAGCACAGCCGAGGCACCTATAGAAGGGCTGGTAGTTAACACCGCAGGACAGACTGGGGTCCCCATGGGAGCAAATACTGGACAAAGACAAGGAAACGGGTACCCAGTGGCTTAGTCGGTGAAGCATCCAACTCTTGATTCTGGCTCAGGTTGTGAGATGGACCCCCATGTTGGGCTCCAAACTGAGCATGAAGCCTGTTTAAGATTCTCTCTCTCCCCCTTCCCTACCCCTCCCCATCCTCTAAAAAAAAAGAAAGAGGGGCGCCTGGGTGGCTCAGAGGGTTAAGCCTCTACCTTCAACTCAGGTCATGATCTCAGGGTCCTGGGATCAAGTCCCACATCTGGCTCTCCGCTCAGTGGGAAGCCTGCTTCCCCCTCTCTCTCTGCCTGCCTCTCTGCCTACTTGTAATCTGTCTCTCTGTCAAATAAATAAATAAAATCTTAAAAAAAAAAGGAAAAGAAGAAACACCAAAAGACTCCGATCCAAGGACATACACGTGAATGGTGGCTCCAGTCTCAGCCAGGTGGCCTCAGGCAAGCTTCTCCGAGTTCTGGACCGCTCACGCATCCAAGCGGAAAGCCACCATATATACATGATAATTGGGAGGACTAAAAACATAACAGGAAGTACTGCACAAATACTGGCAAAAGTGGAATCACATATTACTTCTCTAAAGAAGACTATGACTGATACACAGTGACACAAAAAGGGAAAAAATGAATTAAACCAGGTTATCCCAAGTGAACCCCCTTTACGCATGAAGCACACAGCTCCTCTCCACCGCAGGGGAGAAAAAGGAGGAAGCCACAGCCTGATGCAACATGACCAAAGAGCACTTGGACTTTGTTCCCATCTGGCTTCAAATGTCTGCTGTGAGGCCTTCCTTACCGTGTCACTAGGGGCTAAAAGCCTGGGGAGAGTTGCCCATTCAAGTTAAATATGGACAGATTCGGGAGGGGGGGGCTCATCTGCACATCTGGTAGCCTAGGGGACAGATCAGCGGACACAGGGTCCGAATCCACTACAGAGGACTGCCTCGTGCCGTGCCGGTGCCCTCCTGGGATTCCAGCTCCACCGGGAACAAGCCAGCCCTGCCTAAGTGACCCCCCTCGAGGACCTGCCACCAGGGAGCAAGTCCCAGATGCTGTCAGCACCTTCTGATGAGTTCTGAAGGGGTGCCACCCCGGGGGAAGACAGGGCACCTAACCACATCTAACAAGACACATGAACAAAGGCAAGAAGGATGTTCAGACAGAGGACAGCATAAGCCATGGGGCGTGTGTGAGAGAAAATGGTGTGCAAGCGTGGGGAGCAGGTGGAATAAAGACAGTACACCTCAGCATCACGAGAGGAGTAGAAAATGTGGAGAGACGTGCAGCCTCAGGCCTCACTCAGGCATGCGGGGCCACGCCCACCAGGGCAGGACCCAGTATTCGCCCAGGGCAGTTGGGAGCCTGGCCAGGGGCTTAATTGGGAGAGAGCCATAGTTAGGCTCACATTTCAGGAATACAACAGACTGAAGAGGGAAGGGCCGGAAGCAGAAAAATAAGTTACAAAGTCCCATGGTGCTGGGCCCGGGATGTGAAAAATGGGACAATGTCACCCCCAGCTGGCATCAGGAGAGCCACACGCTCACAGACCCCTTCAGAGCAGCTGGGCAAATTGCCTGGCCACTAAATATGATAATATCCCTTGAAAATTCTAAGTACCTCTTCTGGGAGTGGCATGAAGTCCCACAACAACAAACAGTACCTGACCATTCCTGGGGGAAGCTGGCCTGTCCCATTTGTCCAAAACCATAACCCACGCCATGAAATCCGAGCTCATACACAAACAAGTCTGCATCTCTGGACATACAAGAGATGGGCGGGGGGCTCAGAGGAGCAGGGCGAGCGGAGGATAGAGCTCTACTTTTCGCTGCATATCATTTCTGCATTTTGTTTTACCACTTATAAATGTTAGCTATTCAAGAAACCAAGTGGAAAAAAAGGGAAGGGGAGAAAGAGACAAAGAAACTGTCCCCAAAGTCAGAGCTTCTTCATTTCTATTTATTATAAAACCTTCAAGACATTTCTACAAGACCTGATGACTCAAAACTTCTCAACAGGAAAATGTTTCTCAGAAGGGAAATGGAAAATTATGGTAATTTGCGCAAAGAATGTGTCACCAGAGAAATGTTCATGAGCAGAAATTCCTTACGGGGACAAAACAAAATCCCCTAGAAGAGCAGCTGGGAGCCTCTGCCAGCCCCAACCAAGCCCCATAGACACCATGGGCAATGAGCACGCGCGCGCGCACACACACACACACACACACACACACGCAGTTCTGTGTGCAGCTCTGGGGAGCTGACAGGATCCTGGACCCAGTTACCTCTCCTGCCTTGGCATCAAACCAAAGCCAGTTGAGCACCTTGCACAAGAGGACATGGCCCTCTGCACCTCACTTTCCCTGCTGTGAAATGGGGGTGATGACGCCCATTCCCACCGCATAAAGCAGCCGCGGTCACCATCATTCCTGCTGTGCTGCGTGAGGCCACGCTAACAATACTGATGAGCCATAGACCAAAGGGGAACTGAATGCTAGAACCCCTGCCCGGTGAAACCTCATCAGGTCCCCACCAACAAATGAAGTTCTAGCCTGAAAGCAGACCAGGCAAAGGCCTGCGGATGGCAATGCTGACGCCACTCATCAGTTGCCCAAACAAGTCACAGGCGCTCAGCCTTGAGGGCAAAGCCACCTGCTTTCCACAAAGAACACGACGATTTTGAAGGCTTTCACTGAGACAGTAAATAGAACATGACAATTCCAAGGAAGGGCTGGTTCTCCCATGACACTAGTTAAGACCAAGGATCCAAGCCAAAAGCAAAAAGGAGGCTGAGGACTGGCTGTTTGGAGGGGGAGGTATCTGGACTTCAACGCAGCACAGGCCATTCACGGGGCTGACTGTGTCTGGCTCTGTCTCCTCACTAGGATGGGTGACTGCTAAGTTCCCTCCCTTCCAGTGTGAAGATACAGTAAGTGTTAAAGAAATGATTTCATTAACAGGGTTATCAGATTACAAATGCCCGCATTTCAGGTATAACAGATACAGTGTGCCTAACAATAATAAGAAAAAAAATGTTACATTCACCTAGCACAATTTTTTTTTAAAGATTTTATTTATTTGACAGAGAGAAACACACAAGCAGGGGGAGCGAGAGAGGAAGAAGCAGGCTTCCCGCCGAGCAGGGAGCCCGATGTGGGGCTCGATCCTGGGTATCCCGGATCATGACCTGAGCCGAAGGCAGTCGCTTAACCAACTGAGCCACCCAGGCGCCCCTAGCACAAATTTTTTTAGAAAACTTTCCCTGTGCTGGAAACTTTGAGACAAACAGGACTACACAGGATGTGTGTCTATGCAGATGCAGGGCTAACGTGAGACTGTATACTGACTACCCCTGATAGGATGAAACTAAAAATATTTTGTGAGACTTGACTGGGGAAAACTAAGTAAGTGCAAGGATATTCTGGAGGAGGATTTGGGCGGATTGCAAAAACTCATGCTAGGCCTGGATTAAAGAGCAGTCAGGAGCTCCGTGTGTCAATTTCCCAGGATCTTTAAAAACGGCTGGGCTTCTCAACTCCAGCTGCTGCAGAGCTGCTCTAGAACAGTCTCTGGACAGGAGCCTGGGAGTTAAGATTAAGGAAGCTCAGGGCCCCACGCCCGCCCTTGAGCAAACAGTGCTGGCCGACCTCCGGCCCCGCTCACACCTCCTCCACCTGCAACAGCAGTGAATCAGCAAAGCTGCTGGAGGCCTTTGAATGGAGGACTGCCACCCTGGCGGGTTTTCAGCCCGTGACTTTCAAGTGTGAGCTGCTGAGAGAAACTTGGAAAGCACCCCAACTGCTGCCCAGTTCCTATTTCCAGTCCGAATGAACGCAGGTAGCCTGAGAAAGGGAGATACAGAGACACAGAAAGGGACAGACAGATGGACAGAGACAGTGGGACAGATACAGAAGCGGCACGACCAGCCCCAAGGGGCCACTTCATGGGGCCACAGTGGGGAAGGCATGGGACCTGAGCTTAATTCTTAGGAGTATGAAAGACTGGTCAGAAATCTAAATCTAAAATCTAAATTATTCCTTCCTTTTTCCTTTCCTTTCTTTCTTTCAGTAATTGCTACACCCAACGCTGGGCTCACACTCATAACCCCAAGATCAAGAGTCACACGCTCCACCAACTGAGCCAGCCAGGACCCCCTCAATGTTCTGTTTTCACTCATATTACCCTCATCTTCCCACCTTCCCGAAGGTAAATATAAATTAGGGGTGGATATTTACAGCCTGTATTGTAAATAAGGGTTAATGGTCTGACTACACAAAAGGTTCCTCATACAAACAACAATGAAAACACACGTTCCAAGGCACCTGGGTGGCTCAGTTGGTTAAGCCACTTGCCTTACGCTCAGGTCATGATCCTGGAGTCCTGGGATCGAGTCCCACATCTGTCTCCCAGGTCCACGGGGAGTCTGCTTCTCCGTCTGACTTTCTCCCCTCTCATGCTCTCTCTCTCACCCTCTCTCTCGCAAATAAATAACTAAAATCTTAAAAGAAAACATATGTCCCCATAAAAGCTTGCACTCAGGGGCTCCTGGATGGCTCAGTCAGTGCAGCGTGTGACTTTCTCGGGGTTGTGAGTCTGAGCCCCATGTTGGGGGTTGGGAACACTTAAAAAAAAATAAAATATATATATATATTTTTAAGATTTTTATTTTTTTTTATTTGACAGAGAGGAACACAGCCAGAGAGGGAACACAAGCAGGGGCAGTGAGAGAGGGAGAAGCAGGCTTCCCGCCGAGCAGGGAGCCCAATGTGGGACTCGATCCCGGGTCTCTGGGATCATGACCCGAGCCGAAGGCAGTCGCTCAACCAACTGAGCCACCCAGGTGCCCCCAAAAAATAAAATATTTTTACAAAAACAAAAAAACCCCACAAAAGTTCATGACAGCATTACTCATTAAAAAAATAAAATATTTTAAGTATTTTTAAAAAAACGAAAAAAAACCCACAAAAGTTCATGATAGCATTACTCATAATCGTCAAAGGTGAAAACAACCCGAATGTCCATCAACTGATGAATGGACAAATAAAACGGGGTCTGCCTGTGCAATGGAATACTGGACAATAAAAAAGTAATGACATATGCTACAAGATGAATAAACCTTGAAAATACAAAAAGCCAGAAGTTCCGTGATTCCATTTACATGAAATGCCCAGAACAGGCAAATCTGTAAGGTCGAAAGCGATTGTCTAGGGCTGATGGAGAGAGGGAAGTGGAGACTGACTGCTAATGGGTGGTGGGTTTCGCTTCAAGATAATGACAATGTTCTGAAAACAGCGGTGATAGTTACACAACTCTGGGAATATACTGCAAACCATTTAGTTGTGCACTTGAAATGAGTGACTTCTATGCTATGTGAATACCTCAATAAAGCCGTTACAAAAAATTAGTAAGAAAAAAAATTTCCCAACAAAAAAATGAGTCAAAGAAATGAAGAGGCAATTCACAAAAGAAACACCAGCGGTCAATATATTCTCTATGGAAAAAAGATGTTCAGCCTCACTAATAAAGAAATATAAAGAAGTACAAGGTACAACTTCCAGGATCAAACGGACAAGAATCTAAAAGACTGACAGTTTCCACCATGGGCCAGGGCGTGTTCCCAGGGAGCAGGATCGTGAAATGGGACCCTTGGTCTAGATAACAGCCTGCCGACACTGATGCATATTTTTAATGCATTTGCAGGTTGGGTACCAACTAACGCTTGGATGTTAGTTAACTGATCCGAGAGCCCACTGTGCAGATGCTATGGTTTCCCAATCTGATGGGGGTTTCACCCAGCTGGAAGGAAACCGTGGGGCCGGGAAAGGACTGTGGGTGGGGCTCTGTGACTACGCCCAGAGAAAACACAGCCTTGCTAATACATAGTAAGTGCCACCCTGTGAAGCAATTGGGAGGTTACGGAAATCATAGGCTCATTGTTTCCAAAGGGCAGCAGCATGTGGAGAGAATATCACCAAAGGGGTAACCGGAATGGCTGCTGGAGTGGCCTGCCTGCAAAGGGTTTCAGGACACAGGCTACCTCATGGATCCTGCAGTGATCCCACGGGAAGGCTCCCCAGTCGCCCTCACCAAGCAGATAAGTCAATCAAGCTTAGAGGGATTGTCAGCTGACCTAGGACACACTGACACCACACCCAGATTCAAGGCCACATCCACTTACTCTAAAAGACAAGAACTTTCCACTTCAGAAAGAGACAAACATCCACAGACAGACAGACATGGAACACTGGCTCGACGGACCCTTAGTTTGTCCCGAAAGTGGAAATTCTCTGTCGTTAATTGGCACTTACCAACACCCTCTCCTTATAATAATAATAAGGGTTACAAAACATCTTATAAAAGCCCTAAGTGAACATCACGAAGTCTTTGCTCTAATCTTCGGTGGTAGCTGTTGCCAGATGAAACACAAAATTATGACTCAGAAACATCTTGATTTTTCTGGAAGCATGGCATACCAGGTACCCAAGCCAAGTCTCAGAGCAAACAGCGGCAAATGCTGAAGAGAACTTGTGAGACATCTTTTAAAATGCATCAAAGAACTGGCAAGTCAGTAAGGAACACTGAGGGGTCAAAGTTAAGCAAAGGCTGCAATCCTGAGCACAAGTGGAGCTCAGAGGCTGGGCATCAAAGGCATCTGCAGAACTAAGCAGGCACGAGCTCCCGCTCCCTCCCAAGGGCAGAGGTCTCATGGGAGGGCCCTCCAGAATAGAAAACTGCCTATATCAAATCTTGGCATCAAATGGAGTAAGGTAAAATCCCTAGATGCCCCCCAAACAGATGAGAGCCCAAATTCACACATCATAAAAGATACACTTCAGGTAGATAAAAAGAATTAAAGTAATCAATGCAAGAAGGAATGAGAACAAACTAGTCAATAATAAGAAAGTAAATCTAAAAAAAAAAAAGAATAAATCTAAACAATACTGAACTAATGATTTTTTTCTAAAATTTTAAAAAGAACTAGAACACCCACCTATAGAATAAAAAGAAGGAGTGATGGGAATTAAAGTGGGCTAAGATCCTTAACTGTTTGAGAGTAGGGTGTGACTTTGGTAAGTTACTAAACAGAAATATATACCAGGTTCACAGAAGACTCAATATCATAAAAATGTCAATTCTATCCAAACTGATATAGATTAAGTTCAAACCAATTATAATAAAAGATCACAACAATTTTTATGGAATCTGACAAGCACAATCTAAAATGAAGATGGGGGCACCTATGTGGCTCAGTCCTTAAGCATCTGCCTTCAGGCATGATCCCAAGCCAGGAACTGGGGCTCCCTGCTCAGCGGGAAACCTGCTTCTTCCTCTCGCACTCCCCCTGCTTGTGTTCCCTCTCTCACTGCGTCTCTGTCTGTCAAATAAATAAATAAAATATTGAAATAAAATGAAGATGGAAAAGCAAAGGGCCAAGACCTTACCAGATACCAAGAACTGTTACATAAAAATTTAATCGTTAAGTCAATGGGATATCAGGACAGAGATCGAGAATAAATAGTAAAGAGCTCAGGAACAGATCCACATATCTGTGGACACTCACTATATTATAATGGTTACTGGTGACATTTACAGATCCACATGAAAGGGATGTATTTTTTCAATAAACAGTATGAGGGCAACGTGGTACACTCACTAAAAAAAAGAATCAGCTCCTTACCTCATAATGCACACAAAAACAATCTTACATGGTCAGAAAACCTTAATGTAAAACACAAAATCATAAAATGCTTGCAAGACAACAGTTAGGGGATTATCTTTATAAACTTGAAGTAGAGAGAAAGTTCTTTAAAAGGAACAGAAAGTGCTAACCATAAAAGAAAAAAAAATGATGAACCTTAAAATTAAGAATTTGTTTTAAAAAAAAACAAACCGGGGCGCCTGGGTGGCTCAGTGGGTTAATCCTCTGCCTTCGCTCGGGTCATGATCTCAGAGTCCCGGGATCAAGCCCCACATCGGACTCTCTGCTCAGCAGGGAGCCTGCTCCCCCACCCTCTCTGCCTGCCTTTCTGCCTACCTGTGATCTCTCTGTCAAATAAATAAATAAAATCTTAAAAAAAACCCAAACCTACAGTGAAGACTAGCCACAAACTGGAAGCAGACAGTTAAAACACACATAACTGACAAAGAATGAGTATACAAAATAAAAACCAAAAACAAACAAGAAGTCTATATACAAGAAAAAGACCAGACAGGAAAATGAGCAAAAGACTTAAGCAGCTGTTTCACAGACTCTGAAACCTGAATGGCCTATAAGTATATGAAAAGATGCTTAGCACACTAATAATCATGAATATGCAAATCAAAACCACACGAGATATCACTCCCATCAGATTACTAAAAATTTTAAAGTCTAGTAAAACCAGAGTTGGGAAGATGAGAAACAAACAATTGTCAGTTGGACTGGAAACTGGGGAAAGCCCTCTGGGAACAGGCATCATTTGGTGGATCTGAAGCTCCCACACCCTGTGACGCAGCTCCACTCCGGGGAAGTGTCCTGCAGGCGCCGCACGTACGCTCCAAAAATGTTCACAGCACCGCTCTGTCTCACCAAAATACCGAAGACAATCCAAACATCCATCAGCAAGAGAAAGGGCAAATAACTTCTCTTGCAATGGAACACATCCATCGGAGAAAGTCAAGTACAACTACGGGCACCATGGATTTTACTCTCCAGAACATATGTGAAGTCAACAGTGTAAGACATCAAAGAAAACAACGCGATTGTATTACGTTCAAAAGCCCGTAAAATGAGACAACACATTGTTTAGCAACACGAACACACACAGTGAGACTTTACAGAAAGGCAAGAGAGTGAGAAAAGCAAAAGTATGCTGACCTGGGGGTGGGGCGGCACAGGATCAGGGAGGGGGCCTCCAAACCTGATGGTAACGTTCTCATTTGTAAACTGCCTGATGGGTACATGTGTTTCCTTGTATCTTTATTTTTTATACTGTTCATATTCCTCTGTATCTATTCAATATTTAACAACTTGCAAAATTAAACAATGTTCTTTCTGACTTGAAACAATGTTTGCGAGCATGAGCTTGGGCAGTGGACTTACAGTGAACTGGGAAAGCCCCAGCCGCGGACTTACAGTGAACTGGGAAAGCCCCAGCCGCAGGGAGAGGCTACTGAGACTGCGGGAATGAGAAGGGCTGAATGCACCAGGCTTCGGAGGCAGTGCAGACAGGGCTTCCTGCAGGGCCTTCCTGCTGGGCGGCACCGCCTCCCAGGGACAGGAGGGTTCCAGCATGGGTAGGAAAACAATCTTCTCCCGGTGAAGAGGACTCAAAGGATTTCCTCTCCCGACAACCCCCCCTAGCTGTCCCACAGTGTCAGCTGTCCTCCTCTAGTTGTCCGGCAGGTTTCTGATGCTACACCAAAACCCACCACACCTGCTTTTTGGCCACCCCTGCCCTTACTGGAACCCCACCTCCGGGCTCTGCCTGCAGCCGGCAGGCCTTAGAAACAGGAGGGAGCAACTCTCCCCTCTAACCAGACCCTCGGCTTCCTTCCTTTGAAGCTCAAGCCTTCAGTCTCCAGTTCCCCACAAGTGGGCCTGACTCCCCGAGCCCAAGCCCCAGTTTCCTGTAGAGTCTGTGCTGACGCAGTGACGGAGGTCTACTCTAACTGGCCCTGGACTTGAGGTCCAGCTGCTGCTGGCCCAGGCACCTCGGAGAGGGCCAGGACCCCACTCTGCCGCTCAGCACACATGCCTGCAGCCAAACAGAAACCCCTCAGTGCGGGGAGGCTCACTCTTTGATCTTTATTATTTCAACCATCTAGAAACCATGGCCAGCAAAAGAAGGAGATAATGGTCTCCTGGACAACATGCTTTGGGCACACAATGTATCTGGAGTTTTTCATTTTCTCTTGGGCTAGGTCCCTCCCTTCTGTGGTGCCACCCTGCCGAGACACCTTGTCTAGGAGTCTGGGTCCCTTTTTGCCACCACTTGGGCACCACCCTTTGAGGAATTCCAGGGAGAAGAGTGAGCCTCCTGGTCTCTTACACGTCAAACTGGTGACATCCCGAAGCCCTGTCCACAGCAGCTGCCCTCCTACGAGGAGGGGCTCCCAGCAACACAACCTAATCAAACCATGTGACTCCTTAAAAATGGTCTTCCCTGGATGTACACAGGGACAGACAGATGCACAGAAGAGCTCTGGGAGGACCTGCAGATACTACTAACAAGTTATCTGGGAGGGGAACTGGGTCAGGCACTCTGGCTGTGCATTCTTTTTTTAAGATTCGTTCATTTACATGAGAGAAAGAGAGAGGACAAGTGGGAGGGGCAAACAGACAATAAGACAGAATCTGCACTAAGCGTGGGGCCTGACCTCGGGCTCGACCCCACGACCCTGAGATCATGACCTGCGTGGAAATAGAGAGTCAAGACGTTTAACCAGCTGCGCCACCCAGGTACCCCTCCATGGTGCATTCTTTAAAACCTTTTGATTTGTGCACCTTGTGCATATCCCTCTACCAAACATTCTTTTTCTTCTTCTGCACACTTTCTTGACCCTCTCAAGGGTCCTCTCCTCCTCACACATCATAACATCAGCCACCAATGATGGTGTCAGGGACTCGAATAAGCATTTTACATGCATTACCTCAACAATAATTCTGGCGAATAAAGTTATGTGTGAGGTCATCCGAATCCCCACTTTGCAAGTGGGAAAACTGAAGCCTGGCGAGGCCAAGTATTTTGCCCGAAGAGACACATCTAGTAAGTATAAGAACTAGTACGAGCCCAGGGGTGCCTGACTTAGAAGTACTGCAGGGTTCCAGCTGGGGACGATCTGGTCCCAGGGAGTATCTGGCAATGTCTGGAGACATGCTCCACCGCCAGAGCTGTAGATGGGTGAGGATTACAGGCATCTACAGGTGGAGGCCAGGGGGTAGGTACCACAGCCATCCTGGAGTGCACAGGCAGCCCACAACAAGACCCATGCAGCCCCAAATAATAACGTCAAGGCTGAGAAACCATGCTCCACTGGAAAAAGACAGAAAAACTAGCTTCCGACATAAACTCTCATCATTCGGGTCATACAGTTCACCATGTTTATGTCCACAGTCCAGCCTGTTACCAAATGAACCATCAGATACCAGATCAACCATCCTCTCTTCTGGAGAAAGCATGCCAACCCCACATGACACTGGAGTTCCGGCCAGCCCAAATGCCAGTTCCTCTTCAGCCTATGAAGGCTGATACCCTGCCCTCCGACAACGTTTGCTGAGCACCAGCGATGTGCTAGGAAATGAAGTACACAGAGGGGCTACCAGAGGAAATGATCCCCAGCCCCTGCCTGCAAGATGCTGGCGGGCCAACAGGGAGACAAAGAAACCCAGGATTATAATGTGAGATACGAATGCGCTGAAAGATGATGGCAGGACGCTAAGAAATCAACAGAGGAAGAGCTCCAAACTCAGCAGTGGTGGTGGTACGCGGGATGCTGGGGCTGCTGGGCAGGGCCCAGAGAAGGCTTTCCAGAAGGATTTGAGCTTGAGGAATTAAGCAGACAGAGGCAATCCTTCCCTTCCCAAAGGACCCCTCACCAGACCTTTCAGAGTATGGTCTCTGAGAATCCACAGATGGACACCTTTCATTAGAGAGCTTGGTAGAGCTCAGAGCAGTCACTGATCCCCTCTGAACCATCTGGATAATGCCTGCCTTGGGGGAGGCCACAACCCGGTTTCCCTATTGGTCTGAGCCTTCTTGGACTGCAGTCCTCCCTGGCCTCTCTGGTTTCGGACCACCCCACACCCTGCAGCACGAGGTGACCCCTGTTTATGCAGCAAACCCTGTGAAGTACACACTTCATCACTTCATCTCTGGTTATTCCCTAAACAATTCTGTGCGCTAGATGCTGTTATCCCTATCGGACAGATGAGGAAACTGAGGCACAACGGTGACGTAACTGGCCCTCAGAGCATCATGATACAGGAAAGCAGGGATTCACACCCAACACCGGAGTCCTCGCTGTCTCTGAGGAGACCTGTACAGGTATCAATCCAAACACGCTTCATCTTCCCCGCTTCAGCAGAGCCTTCCAACATCAGTCATCCTTCCCCTTTGTGCCCTCCTGCAGCGATGCTTGCACTAGCCTGTGATCATCCACATGGCTCGGAGCTCCTTGCTGCTCCCAGCATCCAGCACTTAGCACAGGGTCTGACATGCTGGGCAGAGAAGACCTTGAATGCGTAAACAAGTCTGGGCTTCCTGGGCCCAAGCAACCTCAGCCTACCCGAAGCCAGAGCAGCATGCCTCTTTCACCTCGGGTTGGGCCCAAGCCTCAGAGAAAGCAATTCAGTCACACCAGAGACCAGGCAGGCCCTCTCAGCCAGCTTTCCCTCCAGCGCTGGAACAGTTATGATTCGTTCTTGGGTTGTATACCAGATGCTTATGGTTGGGGACATGTTGTACAAAAATATGTATCTTTAAACATTAGAACCTTGAAAGAAAAGAACATGTGCTCCCCACTCTGTCTTTCCCTTTTTGCCAGATGGAGAGCATACACAATGGCAGGAGCTACAGCAGCCAGCTTCGACCATGAGATGCAAGCTTGGGTTTGAGCAAAGAGAGCCACATGATCACTAGAACCCTATTCCTGGATACCTCACAAAATAGAGCAGGATGCACTTCCAGCTCTGGACTGCCCACTTCCAGACATTTAATAAGAGGAGAAGAAAACGCTTTGAGTTTGTTTCAGCCACTGTACTTTCGAATTGCTTTGTTGGAGCATGTTACGTTCTACTTGATTAAAACAGGTGTGAGCATTTGCCCTACTCTGGTCTTTGTTGGTAAACCAAGCATAAATGATATAGCCACAATCTCCCAACCAAACTCAGATGTTGTCCCTACTATATAACTTGAAAGAAAAAGCTATCTTGAAAGGGTGATGTGAATCACGCTGAGCCTAGAGAAGAAGGACAAACTGACCTCCTGGTTTGTTTCATCCTTGAACATTACAGACATACCTCAGATTTCCAAGTAGCCCAGGCTACTCTTTTCTGACAGTTTGTCTGCGTAAACTCCAGCTTGGCTCTCCTCCTCCAGCTCATTACCTGAATCAAAGACACCCAAGTGGAAAATCTGATGAGAACCCAAAAGGCACCTGCTCCCCAAGAGCTGCCCTTTTCTGCATCCAAGAAACACAGGCAAACCCAGACCCCTGAGCAAAGAACCTGGCACAACGTAAGCGCTCAGTACAAGTTTGTTTGGATCGTTATCGGCCTGTTGCAATGCCAGATGCTGTGCTGGACACCCAGAACATAAAGATGAGTAAACCCCCAGTCCCTACACCCGGGAGTACCTGCTTACCAAAAGATATAACGAAATACTGAAGAGCAAAAGCAATGAGACCGTGCCCAGGTCCATGCGTTGCTAAGGCATTAGCATTTCCCCTGAAATGTCTTGGATGCTCTTGTTTCTCATTTCATACCCTCATCCTCGATGAGCACACCCTATCCCACAACTTTAGGGACTTTTGATGAATGACAACTGCTAGCTCGCCACTGGACAGTTCATTGGAATGTCTTACAGGTACCTACTTTCCACATGTTCAATACTAAATGTATCAGGGGCCCTGGAAGGCTCAGTTGTTAAGTGTCTGCCTTCAGCTCAGGTCATGATCCTGAAGGCCCTGGATCGAGCCCCATATCCGGCTCCCTGCTAAGCAGAAGCCTGCTTCTCCCTCTTTTACTCCCCTTGCTTGTGTTCCCTCTCTAGCTGTGTTTCTCTTTGTCAAATAAATAAAATATTTAAAAAAAAACAAACTGAACTAAATTTATCTTCTCTTCTCACACCTGCTCCCCATCCTGTTCCCTGTCACACTGAGTGGCATCACTCTCCACCGGTCAAGAATAGGAGGTCAATCCTGACACCTCTCTGCCTCTAACTTCCTCATCTAAGTAATCACTAAGTTTTGTCATTCTCCAAAACCTCTCTTCCCATCCTCTGCGTCTAACCTGACTCAAGGCCACCCTCATTTCTCACCTGGATTATTCTAGCAGCCTCTTCATTGGCCTCCAGGCCTGCTCCCTTTAACATATCCTTCACATAGCCAGGTGACTGTTCTAATCCACAAGTCTGATTCTTTTTTTTTTTTTTTTTTAAGATTTTATTTATTTGATAGAGAGATCATAAGTAGGCAGAGAGGCAGGCAGAGAGAGGAGGAAGCAGGCTCCCTGCCGAGCAGAGAGCCCAATGCGGGCCTCAATCCCAGGACCCTGGGATCATGACCTGAGCTGAAGACAGAGGCTTAACCCACTGAGCCACCCAGGTGCCCCATCTTCTTTTTTTTTTTTTTTTTTAAGATTTTATTTATTTGATAGAGAGAAACACAATGAGAGAGGGAACACAAGCAGGGGGAGTGAGAGAGGGAGAAGCAGGCTTCCCACGGAGCAGGGAGCCCGATGTGGGGCTCGATCCCAGGTCTCCGGGATCATGACCTGAGCCGAAGGCAGTCGCTTAACCAACTGAGCCACCCAGACGCCCCATATAAATCTGATTCTTAAATGGCTTCCCATTAACTTAAAACTTCAAGTTCTTAAAACAACAACAACAAAATAAAATAAAATAAAAACTTCAAGTTCTTAACTAGGTTTACAAGGTCACGTAGACCAGACCACAGCCAGCCTCTTTAGTCTGAACTCTTAGCTCTGTGTCTAGGCAGACAACTTAATTATTACACTAGCCACTAAGCTATCTCACAAACTCCACCTTCAACTGGGAATACTCCTCCCTTTTCTTGCCTCCACTTCCCAAGCATCCTTTAGTTCTCGGCTTCTTCAGGAGTAGACGCCTCCCTGGATTTGCCTAGACTGAGTGAGATGCCTCTACTCTTTCCAGAGCAAGGAGAACTTTTCTGCTTCTCTTCCATCATAGGAGTATCAGAGGTGCCTATTTATCTCCATGGCTCCCACACGAGTCTCTGAGCTCTCCGGCAGATCATGAAACAAATAATCACAGCAACAAGCATACACAGCATTTACCTTGGGCCAGGAAATGTTCTCGGCACTTTACACCTATTACCTTATTTAATCTTTAGAACAACCTTAGGAGGCAGGTTTTATTATTACCTCTGCTTTAAGTTTGAGGAAACTGAGGCAGAGAGAGAAAACCTAACCCGCTTCGGAACACAGCTGGGAAGCAGAGAGTCGGATCCAAACCCTGACTGCCTGGCTCCACAGTTCACACTTTAAACCACTACACCGGGAGCAAGTCTGTCCGGTTCACTCGCTCTATCCTCACTATCTATCAGGTACCCGGCCACCGTCTGCGGAAGCGATGAATGAATGAAATAATCTCATACAGGGGCAGTGTCGACCTCCCGCTCTGCCAGCACCTCCTAGTTCTGGCAGGCCCGTGCCCTCCGGCTCCAACCCGACGCCGTGAGCTGCCCTGGCACCCCGCCACCCTGCGGCCGCAGAACGACCACCCGCCGCGGCGCGCGGAAGTCAGGGGACGGTGACAGCCAGGCAGCGGGGGCGCAGATGCTATCAGCTGGGGTGTCACCCAACCCGGGAGGCGACCCGCGCTCCCTCCCAGGAACTGCGGGTCGGCTCGCCGCTTCGGCGCCCGCTCGCCTGGAGGCGCCCCCCACTGCGGCTGCCCGCACCTTCCTGCCCCACGGGGTCCCCTCAGTCCGGGTTCCCTTCCCATTCCACTTCTCTCCCCTCCCCCACACAACCGTCCCCGGCTTCCCGCCCCGCCCCATCCTTCGCCACCTCCGCCCGGCTCCTGGGACTCGGCCAGCCCCGGGCGCTCGCTGACTCTCACCTGCCATGTCCCGGACCCCACCGTAGAGGGAGGTGCATCACGGCCGCGAGAAGGCCGGGGACGGCACTTCACAGCAGACAAAGGGCGCCGCCATGTCAGAGTCGGGCGGAACCGACCTCGCTGGCTTCCCGGCTGCAACTTCCGGCGCATGCGCAACGCCCGCGCTAGCCGGGGACCGTGGGCAGGCGCATGCGCCTACTTATCCAGAAGTTCTGTATTACAGTACTTCTGCACTTAGAATTGTCCTCATTGTAACCCCTTCTCGGCTTTCAATTCCAAACATAACAGTAACCGCTTCCTCGCGTTCAGCGCTTAAGGTGTACCAGGTACTGTATTAAGCACTTTACGTATGATCTCATTAAGTCTTCTCGCCAACCGTAGGATAGTCTTTTTCTCCCCCGTTTTTTCTCCCCTCGAGGCTCAGGGAGAGTAAATGAATTGCCCATTGTCACGCGTCTTAGACGTGGAGGAACACAGACGTGAACCTACTTGTGGCTCCAAAGTTGCAGATCCCCGCTTATGTTTTTCTACCTTCTGAGCCAACCATTGCCCCATTTCCTATTTAGGGCAGATTCAGGATTAGCCTGCGTGTGAACGAGGGTGCTGGAAACAAAAGTGTCTGCAGACTTGAACAGTCCCTCTGTGGCCGCTTTCCAGCTTTTCAGCACCTCTACACCATTGACTTCTCTACTTCCTCACAGTTCGTGCGCTTTCTCTTTTCTTTACTCCTGATCCTAAGGTTTTTTGGGTTTTGTTTAATTTTTATTTATCTGTTTGAGAGAGAGCATGAGTCAGCTCCAGCCGGTTGGGGGGGTTGTCCAGGAGCAGAGGGCGAGGGAGAAGCAGGCTCAGTCCCGGACCCCGAGATCATAATCTGAGCCAAAAGCAGACACTTAACCGCTTAACCGACTGAGCCACCCAGGCACCTTCCCATGGGTTTTAATAACACTCTTGACACCACCCTGAACTTCTTTGCTCCCTTGTCTTTTTGGTGGATTTGGTAAGATTTCCAATCCTCAGTAAATCCAACTATGCCTTTTCTCTTTGCTTGCTCCCAAACAGCCATGCACAGTTGGACAAAATCCGCAAAGGGACAGACTGTTCCCTACAAATTCTTGATCACTAGTCTGAAGAGGAACTTCAACAAATGTCTGGCCAACTCACTCCTCTTCCCTTCACAGTCCTTAGGGAAACTAAAAAGCCCAGCAGCAGTTGACGTCACCCTTTTCTTTACAGGAAAATCATAGCAAATCTGATAACCCCCATCTTGTCCTCCTAATATGAAGGACACAAATCCACCTCTGTGTGCATCTGTGTTGGATGTAGTCAGCTCGGGCTTATCATCTGTTCCTCCCAGAGCCTAAAAAGTCAAAATTCCATTTCCCAGACTCAGATGCAGTTAGAATTCCAGATACAGATGGATTCTGCCAGTTGGTGAGATTGGATGGAAGGCAGAAGTGAGGCAATAGCCATTTGTTAGCTGACTGCGCTGGCAAGCAAGCTCATGCATGTGTAAGGGTTGGTGCCTAGTCTCCAGCTTCATAGGTGTTCAGATGCATCTGTGAAAGGGTGACAGCCGAAGTCAGCATTCTAGTGCCCCGAAGCCAGCTTCTAGTCCCAAATCTAGATCCATGGATTCTTGCTGGTGATATATTGAATGCAACAATCTCAGTGATAACTTCTTGATTCCTTATCTTCCTGATTGCGGCAGAAGTAATCGCCTTTGGTTGGTGAGTTCTGTGGTGTTCTGGGAGCCATTACTAGAGGATCAATCTACAGACCCTTCTTTCAGCCCCTCCAGTAATGGTATAAACACTGAATTTTCTGTGTTAAATCCCTTTTTGCTTAAAAGAAGTCTGAGACAGCATGAGGAATCCTTGTAGAATGTAAATGTTCTGTACCTTGACTATGTCAATGTAAATATCCTGGTTGTGATATGATGGTATTATAGCTTTGCAAGATGAGAGCATAGAGGAAACTGGGTTAAGAACAGTGGTGGTGAGGAGGCACCTGGGGGGCTCAGTGGTTAAGCATCTGCCTTTGGCTCAGGTCATGATCCCAGAGTCCCAGGATCGAGCCCCTCATCAGGCTTTCTGCTTGGCAGGGAGCCTGCTTCTCCCTCTCTCACTCCCCCTGCTTGTGTTTCCTTTCTCACTGTGTTTCTCTCTGTCAAATACATAAATAAATCTTAAAAAAAAAACCATGGGGAAAAAAAAGAACAGTAGTGGTGGAATTGCTCTATATTGTTCCTTACAATTGCATGTGAACTGGGGTGCACTGGTGGTTCAGTGGGTTGAGTGTTCAACTCTTCATGACTCTTGATTTCGGCACAGGTCATGATCTCAGGGTTGCGGGCTCTGCTGGTCAGCACGGAATCTGCTTGAAAGTCTCTCCCTCTCTCACTGCCTTCCACCCCTGCTGACATGACTCATGCTGTCTTTCTCTAAAAACAAAAACATGGGCACCTGGGTGGCTCAGTTGGTGAAGAGTGCCTTCAGGTCGGGTCATGATCCCTGGGTCCTGGGATAGAGCCCTGCGTCGGGCTTCTTGCTTAGCAGGGAACCTGCTTCTCCCTCTCCCTGCCACTCCCCCAGCTTATGATCTCTCTCTGTCAAATAAATAAATAAAATCTTAAAAAACAAAACAAGGGGGCACCTGGGTGGCCCAGAGGGTTAAGCCTCTGCCTTCGGCTCAGGTCATGATCTCGAGGTCCTGGGATCGAGTCCCACATGGGGCTCTCTGCTCAGCAGGGAACCTGCTTCCCCCTCTTTCTCTGCCTGCCTCTCTGCCTACTTGTGATCCCTCTCTCTGTCAAATAAATAAATAAAATCTTAAAAACAAAACAAAAAGAACAATCACATGTGAACCTACATTTTTTTCAAAATAAAAAGTTTAAAGAGAATGCCCAGCAAGGTTTCTCTTTCTGCAGGAAACTGACCTCCAAGGGGTCAAGACGTTAGATTTAAAAGTGATACAGATCAGCCTACTTTGCACAGGGGAAAAAAGGAGTTACGGTGGTTTTTTCACTTATCATAGTGAGTATTGCTGCCTGGGGGAAAGTGCCTAATAAAGATAGGCTTTAGTAGATGGAGTAGTTGCCACAACTGACCATTAAAGGGGAATGAGGACTTTAAGGACTGTCATGTAGGCTGCCTATTTATAATTGCACTGAAGACTTCCAAAAAAGAAATATTTAGGGTTTAAATTCTCAGCTCAAGACAAGACCAGAGAAGCAAGGGTCATTCCTGACTACTCTAAAAAATTTGTCTCCTCTCTTGTAACTACAAGGCTTATGTAGCCAAAAATTGGACAGAACCGATCCTCTGGACTACTGAATTATAATATAATTGCAATAGAAGTTGTATTCACAGGCTGGCTAGGTACACTGAATGGTAACAAGTGGCACCTAGCAATCAGGATGATGAGGGGGTGTTTGGGTGGATGCAGAAGGCTAAGTTCCCTGACCTCCAAATCCAAAATTCCGTGAAACTCTTCTGCCTTAGTTGCAGCGAGACTGACTAAGCTGTCCCCGATAGCACACAGGAGCCTTATCTGAGGAAGTTAGTTTCCAAAGAAATGCTGATTCACCTCAGAGATCATTATCCTTTATTGGCCCAGTCCAAAGTGCCCCAGGGAATAAGCACAAGGTCTGACCCTAGAGGTGAATTACCAATTTACGATTTACTTATGAAAGCAAGCAAGCAAGCAGGGAGGGAAAGGAAAAAAAAAAGCAAGCCTCCGCTAATAAGTGAGCTGAAACCTAGAGAATTTACATGTAACTTAGACATGTTAAGTCAGGGAGGAAGGAACATAAAATTAAACTTGGCTGAATTTATAAATATAAGTGAATCCCAAGAGACTTTGGGTTTTAATGTCCCAGCTCCAAGAGCTGAGAATTGTTCTAATAGTACAGTTGGTTGATTGATAATTGAGACCCAATAGTAATCTTCATTAAATGAAGCTGAGATGCCAAAATTCCTTAGAACATCCAGAAGGAGGAATCTACAAATTCAGGCTAGGTGGCTGAGAGCAGGAGCTCAGTGTGCCCCTGCTGTTGGAATGAGTGAAGGCTGCTTATTGCCTGGTTTCTCACTAGGGGCTCTTGCTGTAGTCTATTAGTGCAGAACCCTCCTACCTCCCCAGGGCTTCTCCCTTCAATCCCCTCTTGCCTTAGGTGTCCAAGAGACACACGGGGCCCCTCACCATCTCCAAGGTGTCCAGCCAAAACCTCACCCACCCCCTACCCTAATGACTTCCCAAAGCTCAGTTATTATTTACATGTGGGTCTTTTCCCAAGAGAACTTCAGTGGCTGGCTAACTTGTGGTGAGAAACTTGAAGGGCTGTAGATAAACTGACAAATGTCTGTTTATACAATTTAGTTTAGCAATTTGATCACATAGGTCAAAAATCACGAATTACATAATAATACATTAATTTATAAATGCAAAGATGTTTTCTCTGCTTATTTGTCATGAAATGGTTTTCTTAACTCTTCACAGGCACCCTTGACATACACTTTTTAATTCACATCCATTTTGAAAATGTTATAAAGTAATAGATGAAATAGGCGCCTTGCTGGCTCAGTGGGTGGAATGACTCTTGATCTCAGGATTGTGAGTTTGAATTCCAGGGTGGGCGTAGAGTTTACTAAAAAAAAAAATGGGGCGCCTTCGGCTCAGGTCATGATCCAAGAGTCCCGGGATCAGGCACCACATCAGCCTCCTCGGGTAAGGACCTATTTAGAAGTCCAAGCCACCTTGCTGTTTACTCAGAAAAACAGTTCCAGGAAATATGGGCAAACAATTCCTGGGAAACAAAGGCGAGCCAGGTTGGGGGAGATGCCCAATCAGTTAACCCCCTTAATCTCCTGGTCTGGGAGCAATGGAGATGCAAATTAAGAAGGCCAGTTACCAGTACTTGGAATGAGGTAGGAATGCCCAAATGCCCTCAGCCTCAGGGTTCCAGGAGCAATGGAGATACAAATTAACTCTGGCAAGCTACAGGAGTCCGTCATCTTGGGTGTGGTTTTCCCCCTATAAAAGGTAGCCTGTAAGACAAAGAGGGATTATTCTCTCTCTTTGGAGGCAACCCTGGCCGGGCCAGTGAAATTCTGATGCTTGGTGTGAAATAAAGCTTTGCTTAACCTTCGCTTTTGTATCAGCCTCCTTCCTTTGACTTATTAGCTCCCTGCTGGGCAGGAGGCCTGCTTCTCCCTCTCACTCCTCCTACTTGTGTTCCCTCTCTAGCTGTGTTTCTCTCTGTCAAATTAAAAAAAAAAATCTTTAAAATAAAAAAAGGAAAGAAGGAATGCCTGGGTGGCTCAGTCGGTTAGGTGTCTGACTCTTGAGCTGAGCTCAGGTCATGATCTCAGGATTATGAGATCAAGCCTCATGTGGGGCTCTATGCTGGGTGTGGAACCTGCTTAAGATTTTCTCTGTCCCTCTCCCCCAATGTTCTCTCTCTCTCTAAAATAAATAAATCTTTTTAAAAAAAGAAAAACAAGGGGCGCCTGGGTGGCTCAGTTGGTTGGGCAACTGCCTTCGGCTCAGGTCATGATCCCAGGTCTTGATCCCAGAGACCTGAGATCGAGCCCCACATCGGGCTCCCTGCTCGGCAGAAAATCTGCTTCTCCCTCTCTCACTCCCCCTGCTTGTGTTCCTTCTCTTGCTGTGTTTCTGTCAAATACATAAATAAAATCTTACAAAAAAATAAAAACAATAAAGTATTATATAAAATAAAATATTAAAACTAGATAAAATAACAAAATATTTTCTATATGCCCAACATCCAGATTCAAGAGTTGTTTTGCTACAGATACTTAATATATCCTTCCTTTCTTTTTTCTTTCTTATTTTTTAAAAAAATTTTTATTTATTTATTTGACAGAGAGAGATCACAAGTTGGCAGAGAAACAGGAGGAAGCAGGCTCCCTGCTGAACAGAGAGCCCGATGTTGGGCTCGATCCCAGGACCCTGAGATCATAACCTGAGCTGAAGGCAGAGGCTTTAACCCATTGAGCCACCCGGGTGCCCTCTTTCTTATTTTTTAAGTTAGGCTCCACACCCAGCATGGAGCACAACATGGGACTTGAACTCATGACCCCAAGATCTAGACCTGAGCTGAGATAGTCATATGCTCAACCAACTGAGCCACCCAGGCACCCTTCACAGAAGTATTTTATCTATCTATCTATCTATCTATCTATCTATCTATCTATCTATCATCTATCTCTCTAGTTATTGTTTGTTTTAAGATTTATTCATTTATTTTAGGGAGAAAGCCATGAGGCAAGGAGGGGCAGAGGGAGAAGGGGAGAGAGAAACTTCAGCAGACTCTGCCCTGTGCATGAGCCCTACACGGGGCTCCATCTCACCACCCTGAGATCATGATCTGAGCTGAAACAAGACCCAGATGCTCAACTGAGTGCACCGTCCAGGTGCCCCCAACTCGAAGTATTTTAAAGCAAACCCCAGATAAGTCATTCAACTCTCATATAATTCAGTGTGCAACTCTTAAAAAATTATCTTATGTTTCCATGATGTAAGATTTTAAAAATAAAATATTTTTTAATAAAATCTTTAAAAAAAAAAAAGAGTATTCTTTGGAATTGCATCCTGTAGAACATCCCACATTCTAGACTTCTCTGTTTGCTTTCTTGTGCTGTCATCTGAGTAGCTCTTCTCTCCTTCCCCTTCCTGTAAATTCACCTAAGAGGAGTAAGTAGGTTCAGGTCCAACATTTTCAGTAAGAGTATGTTCTAGATGCTACTGAGTCACATCAGGGAGCCCTTCAGTGGTGATACTAAGATCAATAGTGTGTCTGGGTGGGAGCAGCCCAATTCCTTCTTTGGAAAGTTCCCTGTCAACTTCCCATGTAACAGTTTCTTCCTTTGAAAATCCTTGCCTGAATCAATGATTTCATTAGAGGTTGTAAAATGATGCATTTCTGATGCTATCATTCTTTCCACACTTATCAGCTGGAATCCTTTTTTTTTCTTAAAGTTTTACTTATTTATTTGAATAACGTCCTCTCCCAACGTGGACCTCAAACTCAGGACCTCGAGATCAAGAGTAACATGCTCTTTCGACTAAGCTAGTCAGACACACAAGCTGGAATTTTTTTTTAAGATTTTATTTATTTATTTCAGAGAGAGAGACAGTCAGTGAGAGCACGAGTGGGAGGTAGGGGGAGAAGCAGATGGAGAGGGAGAAGCAGACCCCTCCTTGCTGAGCAGGGGGCCCAGTGATGCAGGGCTGAATCCCAGAACCCTGAGATCACGACCTGAGCTGAAGACAGAATCTTAACCAACTGAGCCACCCAGGTGCCCCACTAACATCCTTTCTTTTCTTTTTCTTTTCTTTAAGATTTTATTTATTTGACAGAGAGAAACACAGCCAGAAAGGGAACGCAAGCAAGGGGAGTGAGAGAGGGAGAAGCAGGCTTCCCGCCAAGCAGGGAGCCTGATGTGGGACTCGATCCTGGGTCTCCGGGATCATGACCTGAGCTGAAGGCAGTCGCTCAACCAACAGAGCCACCCAGGCGCCCCTTGGCAAAAATCTTAATTTCAGCACAGTGAAATCCATATCAGGCTTCTGGCCAACTGATAATAAACTCGTGTTGCTTTAAGCCACTAGACTGTGGTTCTTTGGTCTAGCAAGGATAGAAAACTGATAGGCCGTGCAAAGGTCAAGGAAAAGAAAATTAAATTCTAGCTGGATATTGTTGTTTGTGTGATTTGACTTAAAAGTGACAGGGCAGGGTCTCTCACTCCCCCTGCTTGTGTTCCCTCTCTAGCTGTGTTTCTCTCTGTCAAATAAATAAATAAAAATCTTAAAAAAAAAAAAGTGACAGGGCCCCTGTGGACACCTGTATTCCTGCAATCACATGATGAGAAGGACACATCTCAGCTGTGCCACCAAAGCCATAACCTAGGTCTAACCTTGAGAAAAATATAGGGGAAAACGAAACCAAGGGACATTCTCCTTTGCAAATACCTGCCTGATGCTCCTCAAATGGTCAAGATCCTGAAAAAATAAGACGGAGAAACCATCACAGAAGGGAGGAGACTAAGAGGACACGGCGATGAAACAACACATTGTGGGATCCTGGATTGGATCCTGGAATTAAGAAAGGATGTTAGGGTGCCTGGGTGGCTCAGTGGGTTAAAGCCTCTGCCTTCAGCTCAGGTCATGATCTCAGGGTCCTGGGATCTAGGCCTGAGTAGGTCTCTCTGCTCAACAGGGAGCCTGTTTCCTCTGCTCTCTCTGCCTGCCTCTCTGCCTACTTGTGATCTCTCTCTGTGAAATAAATAAATAAAATCTTTAAAAAAAGAAAAAAGAGGGGAGCCTAGGTGGCTCGGTTGGTTAAGTGACTGCCTTAGGCTCAGGTCATGATCCCAGAGACTGGGGATCGAGTTCCACATCGGGCTCCCTGCTCGGCGGGAAGCCTGCTTCTCTCTCTCTCACTCCCCCTGCCCCCTGCTTGTGTTCCCTCTCTGGCTTAATAAATGAAATCTTTTTTTATTTTTATTTTTTATTTATTTATTTATTTTTAAAGATTTTATTTATTTGACAGAGAGAAACACAGCCAGAGAGGGAACACAAGCAGGGGGAGTGAGAGAGGGAGAAGCAGGCTTCCTGCTGAGCGGGGAGCCCGATGTGGGACTCGATCCTGGGTCTCCGGGATCATGACCTGAGCCGAAGGCAGTCGCTTAACCAACTGAGCCACCCAGGTGCCCCTGAAATCTTTTTTTTAAAGTGTCTTTTGTTATATATGAATGAAGTAACTTCTATTTTTTAATTTTTAAAAAGATTTTTATTTTTATTTATTAATTTGAGAGAGAAAGAGAGAACATGAGCAGAGGGAGGACCAGAGGGAGAGAGAAAAGCAAATTCTGTACTGAGCATGGAACCCCACACAGGCCTTAATTCCAGGACCCCAAGAGCATGATCTGAGCAGAAATCAAGAGCTAGCTGCTCAACTGACCAAGCCACCCAGATGCCCCATGAGGTGGCTTTTAGAAAGGATGGGGCTGGTGTCCTGGGGGGAAGGTACCAATCGGAACTTTCAGCCCCACCCACTAACATCAAGGAGGGTGGAGGGGAATAGCTCCACCCCTTTCTCTACCCTTTGCCCTGTGCAACTCTTCCATCTGGCTGTTCCTGGGTTGTACGCTTTATAATAAACTGGTAATCTAGGGGTGTCTGGCTGGTTCAGTCAGTTAAACATCTGCCTGCGACTATGTTCCTGATCTTAGGGTCTTGGGATCGAGCCCTACACTGGGCTCTTCACTCAGCAGTGAGTCTGCTTCTTCTCCCTCTCCCTCTATTGATCTCTCTATTACTCTATCTCAAATAAAATAAATAAAATATAAAACAAAACAAAATCCTGGAGGCACCTGGGTGGCTCAGTGAATTAAATGTCTGCCTTCAGCTCATGATCTCGGGGTCCTGGGATCGAGCCCTGCATCAGGCTCTCTGCTCAGGGAAGAGCCTACTTCTCCCTCTCCTTCTGCCTGCTGCTCTGCCTGCTTGTACTCTCTCTGTCAAGTAAGTAAGTAAAAGCTTTAAAAAAAAAACAACCCTGATAATCTAGTAGGTAAAATGTTTCCCTGACTTCTGTGTGCCCCTCTAGCATTTAAGGAGACAGTCATGGGAAGCTCTGATCTAGAAATCAGAATCACAGACGACAATGTGGACTTAAAATTAGCCTGAGCATTGGGGGGATTGACAGTCATGTGGGAATGAGCCCTTAATCTGTAAAGTCTCACTATCTCCAGGTAGATAGGTAGTGTCAGAACAGAGTTCATTGCTTGCTGGTGTGGGGAGAAAAACAAACACACACAACAGAATTGATGTTAGAAGTCAAATACCCTTCATCACAATTACAAAGTCATTTTTGCTGTGTCAGAAAACGTGTTCACAGGTTCTGGGGACTAGGGCATGGATATCTTTGGGGGAGCATCATTCTTATACCCTGCAGGGTTACTTGTAATGCACAAAAGTGATACAGTTACATTTAATGAAACAATACCAATTTTCATTTTAAAGTATATTTCCAATGAATGAGCAAACAAACAGAAACAGACTGAAAAATACAGAGAACCAGCTGGTGGTTGGCAGAGTGTTGAGGGGATTAGGCAAAATAGGTAAAGGGGATTAAGAGGTACAAAATTCCAGTTACAAAATCGGGATGCCTGACTGACTCACTTGCTAGAGCATGCAACTCGTGATCTCTGGGTTGTCAATATGAGCCCCGCGCTGGGTGGGGCGCCTGGGTGGCTCAGTTGCTTAAGCAACTGCCTTCGACTCAGGTCATGTTCCCGGAGTCCTGGGATCGAGTCCCACATTGGGCTCCCTGCTCGGCGGGAAGCCTGCTTCTCCCTCTCTCACTGCCCCTGCTTGTGTTCCCTCTCTGGCTGTGTTTCTCTCTGTCAAATAAATAAAATCTTTAAAAAAATAAAATAAAAATAAAATGTAAGTCAGGGTGTCTGGGTGGCTGATTCTTGATTTCAGACCAGGCTGGGATCTCAGGGTCATGATATCCAGCCCCGGATCAGGCTCTGTGGTCAGTACGGAGTAGGCTTGTGCCTCTCCCTCAGCTCCTCCCCTCACTCGCCTGCTCACTCGCGCGCTCTCTCTCTCTCAAATAAATAAATCTTAAAACAATAATAATAATAATTTAAAAATAAAATGAAGAGGTCACAAAGATGAAAACTACAATGTGGGAATGGGGAATGTAGTTGATAATATTATAATAATTTTTTATGGTGACAGATGGTGACTACGCTTACCGGGGTGAGCATTTCCTACTATGTGTAAATGTCAAATCATCATGTCTGTGTCATACACCTGAAAATAATATATTGCATGTCAACTGTACTCCCCCTTAAAAATGATGATAATAGGGGCACCTGGGTGGCTCAGTTGGTTGGGCAACTGCCTTCGGCTCAGGTCATGATCCTGGAGACCGGGGATCGAGTCCCACGTCGGGCTCCCTGCTCGGCAGGAAGCCTGCTTCTCCCTCTCTCACTCCCCCTGCTTGTGTTCCCTCTCTGGTTGTGTTTCTCTCTGTCAAGTAAATAAAATCTTAAAAAAAAAAAAAACGATGATAATAAAGTATATATATATATATTTTTTACATTATCTTTTTTTTTTAAAAGATTTTATTTATTTGACAGAGAGAAACACAGCGAGAGAGGGAACAGAAGCAAGGGGGAGTGAGAGAGGGAGAAGCAGGCTTCCTGCCGAGCAGGGAGCCCGACGTGGGGCTCGATCCCGGGTCTCCGGGATCATGACCTGAGCCGAAGGCAGTCGCTTAACAAACTGAGCCACCCAGGTGCCCCTATATATATTTTTTTCAATAAAAGCAGTCAGTTGATTGAAAGGATGCTGCCGACTGAAGGCATCCTCCCAAATTCATATTCTGAAATGGAATCCTGAGTGCGATGCGATTTGGAGGTAGAGCCTTTGGGAGGCAATTAGATGGTGAGGGTGGAGTCCTCAAGTGGGGGTTAGTGCCCAGATAAAAGGGACTCCAGACAGCACCCCTGCCTGTTCTGCCCCATGAAGATCTTGCTGTTTCTTGTTCCATGAGTCCTCACACAGAATCTGTGGCCATCTTGATTGGGACTGCCCAGTATCTAGGATCATGAGAAAATCCATTTTCTTGTTGAAGCCTGGACAGGCTAAGGCAAAGAACGGGCGGGAAGTGGCTGGACTGGAGAGAAATAGTGTCTGTGTGGGGAACCGGCCTCCCAGTGACGTGACAACAATTCTGTTGACAGAACCCTGTGGATCAAAGCAATCGCTGGCTGCCCGGGGCCAGTTCCTGCGGCTCCCGGCTCCCGGTGGAATTCCCTCGGCAGATTGGCAGATCCGGATCCGGTCCAGTAAATATAAAAGGTCTGGCCCTTGGGTGGGGAGCTACATCCTGGAAGAGGCTGCTGAGAAGTTCTCCCCCTTCAGAACTAGAGGTTCCCCCACCGAGGCAGCAGCAGGAACCTCCTCGGAAGCCCCCAGCGACCAACAGGCCAGCCCCAGAGTTACGGGCCTTGAGATGGATCTGGAAACCAGCTCAGGTAAGAGGTGGCCGGGGGTTCTCAGCGCTGCAGAAAGACCAGCCGAGGTGCGACTGGGGAGGACGGATGCCTTCCCTGGAGCTGCCCGGATTCTCAGGCCGTGGCTGGTGGGCTTCGTGGATTCCCTGGGTTAACGAACCTGCCAGAACACGAGCTTCCTCCTGAGCCTTTGTGGTGAGGAGGAGCACATAGTGAGGAGAATTTGTTATTTGGGTGACTCAGAAGGTCACTGTTTAAGAGGCCAGGGTCGGGAGTCACACAGAGCTGCTCAGGCCCTCGCTTCACTGAGAAGGCGATCAAATGGCTCATGGCTTCTCCGGAGCTGGGTCAGGAGCGCACCAAAGAAAGACCCCAGGGATGCCCCAGGGCACTACCAGTGACCTCCAAGGCTAGGGACAAGGTTGTGTGGGGGAGGGGAGAGCAGCGCGGTGCTCCCTGAGAACCACCATTTGCACAAGGCGAGCCTCAGTTTCCTGTCTGTAAAAGACGGCAGGACCTTTTTCTTGTTCGGGGACCTCATTACTTCAATAATGTGATCCATGGAGACCAGCAGCACAGGCATCCCCTGGGAGATAGTTAAAAAATGCAGAGCCTCAGCATAGCCCTCCCCATTTCCCTCCCCCCCCCCAGCATACCGAGTCCATAGGGGAAGTTCCTACACACAGAAACTCTGATGCCCAGGGCTCTATTCCAGAAGTCAGATGGCTGAGTACGGGGAAAGCCAGGATTTCAACTCAGGTCTCTCCCGCTCTGAAATTCATGCTCTTAGACCCCACTCTCTTCCTGTCTTTATCAACCAGTTGGGCAGTGAAACCCTCCCAGAGGGAAGGAACAAGTGAATGAATGAAACCACGCTCCACTGTGCTAACGCACACTTTGGTCTTCTTCCCTCCTTCCAGGTGGAAAGCCAACCTGCCATCAGAAGGCCATCCCTACCACTCACCTCACTTTTGTTATCGACTGCGCTCATGGCAAACAGCTCTCGCTGGTGGTGCCCCCCATGCCACCCCGAGCCCCAGGTCCTCATCTAGGAACTGTCACTCCTCCAATGAAGACCTATATCTTGTTCTGTGGCAAAAACCCGCCCCACCTGACTCAGGAGACCCGTCTGGGTGGGGGACACCTGGCCCACCCTGAGGGGACCCTGCCACCCCACAGAGGGACAGTGGCCCCAGCTTCCTCCCCAGTCAGTCCACAGGTCCCCCAGGAGGCTCCTGAAGCCAAGGGGAACCCCTTGAAGACTGTGCCTTCGCGGTTTTCCGCTTGGGGCACGGTCATCGGCTCGCTCAAAGCCCTCTCCTCTTGCGTGTGTGGGCAGGCAGAGTAACTGGAAGAGCCTGGCCCTGGAGAAGGGGCTGGCACAGCCCGCTGGAGAGCTCAGGGGCTGCAGTTCCCAAAGCCCAGCTCCTCTTCCCCAGACAAGCAGAAGTCTTTGTGTCCGACCCAAGGAATAGCATTAGAGCGACCAAGAACATCTGAAACAGCCACCAAGTACACACTCAAAGGTCTCTACCTTCCTCCTCCTCATCTTTGTTCATCTTTTCACTAGCAGAATAAGGGCACCTGCACAGAGAAAGAGGCCAGTTGTTTCCTATAGCAAATCCTAGTAGAGGATCTGTCTGCACGCCAGGCTCTACAAACTAGGGCAGATTGCACAGCATCCTTGGAGCTTATCACAGGGCGGTGGGTGGGGGTGGGGCAAGCATTAAATAAGGAACCGAATCAATAAAGGTGACTTTGAACAGTGAGGGAATGACTGCTGTGTCGGGACTGAAATGGGGTGCAAGGGTGGGAGGTGATGGGGGCAAAGAGGTTTTCTGATATGGTGGGTGGGAAATGCCTCGGAGCAGGTCACAAAGTATGACGGAAAAGACGAGAAGGAGCCAGAACTGTGAAAATGCACCCTCCCCAGGGCCACCTGGCTGGCGTCTTATCCCGGACCAACCCAAGTGGTGTCAGGATGCCCCAGGGCGACGGACCGTTATCTGCCACCAGCCTGGCTCTCGGGCAAGTGTGTGGGTCCCTGGAACACCCGGACAGCAGGTGGGAAAATTCAGGGGCCCAGGTGGGGCCTGGTGATCCAAAATGGGAAATAAGGGGAGCTGCCTCTCAAGAGGGCATGGGAGGTGCTCAGCAAAATAACGGACTATCATGTTTGAATGGATAAGTAAGAGTGCTTATTCCCCGAGCAGCTACTGCACACCAGGCCCGTGCATGCCTAGGGGTACAAGCGGGGGTAGAGGTCCCTGCCTCACGGGGGCAGTCGTGTTACCCAGCGGGAAGTGCGGTCCCTGGCATGTGTGTGAGGGTGTGTATAGGTCTAAGATGGACAGCGTTGTGTGGAATGCTAAATCAACTCAGCTGAGGAAGCGTGTCTCAAGGATTTGTCATTAAAATTGCCGAACGTGGGCACCTGGGTGGCTCAGTCACTTAAGCATCTGACTTGATTTCAGCTCAGCTCAGATCTCAGAGTCGTGAGACTGAGCTTTGTGTCAGCTCGTGCTGGGCATAGAACCTGCTTAAGTTTCTCTCCCTCCCTTTGCCCCTACTCCCTCCCTCTCTAAAAAACAAAACTGTTAAATGTTCACATATTTTTTAAAAAAAATATTTTATTTTTTTATTTGACAGAAGCACAGCTAGAGAGGAAACATAAGGAAGGGGAGTGAGAGAGGGAGAAGTAGGCTTCCTGCCGAGCAGGGAGCCCCATGCTGGGTTCGATCCCAGGACTCTGGGATCATGACCTGAGCCGAAGGCAGCCGCCTAATGACTGAGCCACCCAGGCGCCCCAGTGTTCATGTATATATTCAACAACTATTTTACTAGTTTCCTACGAACCGTAGTAGCTAAGGTGTATTGGCCCTTTGCTGTGTGCCAGGAAAGCGATATCCTGGCAGTGCCTGTGTGAGGAAGCTCCGATTAGGGAGCTGAGGTGCACGGAGCTGAGGGATCCACTTGGCGCAATCTCTCTGAGACAGAGGGGACCCAGCGAGTAGCCATAACTCCATCCTCCCGGAGCTCATAGCCTGATGGGGGAGGCAAGAAAGGAAGACGGCTATTACCATAGCTTCCGAGAAGTGCAACGATAAGGGCATACAGAATCACGCTGGGGCTGGAAGAGGGTGTCCAGCCCACTGTGGGGAGAAGAGATCCGGGAGGGCTTCCCATAGGAAGTGATGTCTAACATGTGACCAGTGAGTGAGCCACACAAAGGCAAGGAAACGGGTGGGAAGTGTTTCAGGAGGACCAGAGTCATTCAGTCTGTCTGGAGTATTCATTCACTCACCAGGTATTTATGGGGCAACTACTGTGTGCCAGGCTCTGGGCTAGACCCTCAGCTAGAGCGGAGATAAGACAGCCAAGGCCTCACCCTGAAGGAGCTTATGCTCCAGCTGGGGGAAGACCACACGTGCATGTACACACGGAACAGTAACCAGAGAAGCAGCAGAGGCCTCACCATGCGAGGCCTTGCCGGTCAGGACGAGGCCTTTAGATTTCATTCTAAGATAGGTTCTGTTGGAAATTGTGAGCAGGGAGCAACATGCCCAGACCTACCTTTAAAAAAAAGTTCCTGGGGCGCCTGGGTGGCTCAGTTGGTTGGGCGACTGCCTTCGGCTCAGGTCATGATCCTGGAGACCCAGGATCGAGTCCCACATCAGGCTCCCTGCTCGGCAGGAAGCCTGCTTCTCCCTCTCTCACTCCCCCTGCTTGTGTTCCCTCTCTGGCTGTGTTTCTCGCTGTCAAATAAATAAAATCTTTAAAAAAAAAAAAAAAAAAAGTTCCTGCAGGGGCGCCTAGCTAGCTCAGTGCATAGAGCATGTGACTCCTTTTTTTTTTTTTAAGTTTATTTATTTTTTTAAAGTCTGTTTGTTTGTTTATTCATTCATATATTTAAGTAATCTCTATACTCATCGTGGGGCTTGAACTAAAGACCGTGAGATCAAGCATTGCATCTTCTTCCTACTGAGCCAGGTTGTCAGTTCAAGCCCCAGGTTGGGTGTAGAGCATACTTAGAAACAAAACAAAACTTTGCCTAGCTCTACTGCTGGGACCAGAAGGCAAGGGTAGGGGCCCAGGAGGGGGTTGGGAAGCTTACGAGCCCGGCCCTAATCCAGACAAAGGCGGGTGGTGACTAGGTCTGGAGAGGTAGTGACCCAGTAATCTGGATGACATCTACCCTTCCTCCCTCCTCCCCTGGTTGAGAGGCATTGGACTGGGAGAGCCCAAAGACGCAGCAGCCAGAAAGGGAGTCCGAGCCCTGCAAGGAAGAGGGCAGACCTGAGGCTGCATGTACAGCCTTGTAACAGCAGGTGTCGCCCTCTCATCAGACTGGAGGGCACTGTGACCGGCCGGGCAGGGAGGGTAGGTAACTGCTGGGCAAGAGGCCAGAGTCCTGGGCTGGCCACCCGGTGGGGTGCATGTTCCCAGAAGCCAAACTTCCTCCAACCAACACCCCCTTCATCCCGATAATGACTATATGTATACATACATACATACATACATATATTTTTTAAGTGTATTTTTTAGTACTCTACACCCAGCATGGGGCTTGAACTCGTAACCCTGAGATCAAGAGTTGCCTACTCTCTAACAGACCAGCCAGGGCCCCATGACTATGAATATTTTCTTTCTTCTTCTTCTTTTTTTTAAAAAAGCTTTTTATTATTTGACAGAAACACAGCCAGAGAGGGAACATAAGCAGGGGGAGTGAGAGAGGGAGAAGCAGGCTTCCCACGGAGCAGGGAGCCCAATGCGGGGCTCGATCCCGGGACTCCGGGATCATGACTTGAGCTGAAGGCAGACGCTTAACAATTGAGCCCCCAGGCGCCCCGACTATGTATACTTTCATATGCACCACACACCTCTGTTCCTCTCATACAGACCAGAGAGGTGCACATGACTTTTATTGCCATTTTGCAGATGAGGGAAGAGGGGAAGCTCAAATCCAGACCGCAGGCAGTGTGACCACACACCTGTAAGCCTCGGTATCATGGCCCTGAGCCATGATGCTGGCACTGTGTTCGCATTTGTTCAATGGGCAAATGGTTTTACGAGGACCCAGCCTAGGCTTGGACAGTGTGCAGAGGGTGTGTGGGGCTGAACAGGTGAGCAGGGCCCTCACTGAGATGGAATTCACAGGTGGAGGAGAGAGCTCGATTAGTTTCTTCACCTACAATTTTGTGAGGTTCTATCCTATTTTACAGATGTAAAAACTGAGGCTCAGGTAGGGAAACTGGCCCAAGGTCACACAGCTAGCAAGTGGAAGAACCAGGGTTGAAATTAAGGTTGTTTGGGGGTGCCTGGATGGCTCAGTCAAAAAGGCATCTGCCTTCAGCTCAGGTCATGATCCCAGGGTTCTAGGATCAAGTCCCACATCAGGCTCCCTGCTTAGCAGGAAGCCTGCTTCTCCCTCTCCCACTCCCCTTGCTTGTGTTCCTTCTCTTGCTGTCTCTCTCTGTCAAATAAATAAATAAAATTTAGAAAAAAGAAAGAAATTAAGGTCATTTGACTTCAGAGTTTTGTCTACCATCCATACTGCAAGAACTCAGAAAAATTCTGTTGAAGGAATGAATCAGTGAATAGACGAAAGACTTCATTGAACCAGTGAGTTACAGTGTGAGTGAATGAATGAATGTGTTTCCAGCGTGGCAGCCATGCTTCACCAGGGCTGTTCCCCCAGTGCCTTAAAGTGTCTACACATGATGGGTGGTGGTTGAGAATTGTGAGTGAGGAGGGGAGATGGGCGCCTGGGTGGCTCAGTCGGTTGAGCATCTCGCTCTTGGTTTCCGCTCAGGTCAGGATCTCAGGGTCGTGAGATCGAGCTCTGCATCAGGCTCTGCATTCAGCAGGGAGTCTGCTTGGGGTTCTCTCTCTCCCTCTCCCTCTGCTCCTCCCCATCTCATTCTCTCTTTCCCCTGCAAAACTAATAAATAAATCTATTTTTAAAGATTTTTTAAATTTGAGAGAGTGCACATGAGTGAGGGGAAGGGCAGAGGGAGAGGGAGAAGCAGACTCCTCGCTGAGCAGGGAGCCTGATGAAGGACTCCATCCCAGGACCCCAAGATCAGGACCCAAGCTGAAGGCGGATGCCTCCCTGACTGAGCCACCTAGGGGTTCCCAAATAAATCTTTAAAAAAGTAATTACATCAAAAAAGGGGGGGGGAGGGAGGGAGGGAAGGACTCGGAAGGATGGAAGGAAAGTACAGATTTGGGGTCTTGCCTTCTCCTCTGGGGCTCTCAGGGCCTGCAGCCCTGCTTTGTGGCCAGAGGACCTGCACCCAGTCTAGAGGCCCCCGGAGTCCCATGAAAAATTATCCTGAGTCTCCAGGCCTTGGAGGGCCTCCGAGCTGAGGACTGGCCCAGCTGGCTGGTCACCATGAGCCCCAGGCCAGGGGTGGGTGGCCCAGCTGTGCTGACTGTAAATAACACTCCCTCCCCACCCAGAGGCTCCTGCCGGGAACACCCATTCCTGCAGACTCCGCTCACCATGCCATCGGGACCCTCTGCTGTTTGAGGGCAGCCCCCCCGTGGATGGAAGCTCGTGGATGGAAGCTCGGCTTTCCTCATTCAGAAAACAAGCACAATTCTAATAAGGCTTTAGCATTTACTGAGCTTGTACTAAAACACTGTCTTCTCTCTGGTTCCTCATAGCAGCCCTGGGAGGATGGTGCCTGATCTCTGTTTATGGGATGAGGAAACTAAAGCTTCTAGAGGCTTCTTTCCCCCCACCTCCACTTCCAGGGCCCAGAAAGGATCTTCTGAGATGGCCAGGGGATCTTTTAGCTCTGCCCTTACCTGCTTTTCATGGAGAGGAGACTGCAGCTACCTGGGCAGCTCCTCTGCCCCTCGGGCCTGAGTCTTGGCCTCGAGTGGGGGCCCCGGACAGTGTGGGGGGAGCTGGGGATGCCGGGATCCAAATCTAAAAGAAGTCACAGTAGCTGAGCCCTACTGGGCATTTTCAGGGCATGACATATTTGAACCCCAGTCAGTTACCACAAGTCAAGCCCTTTCCACGCATCAACCCTGGCCAGGGGGTCCATTAGCACCACGTACAGATGAGACAACTGAGGCCCAGAGGGATTATGTCACTTACTCAGGATCACACAGGTCAGAAGCAGCAGAGCCAAGATTCGAATCCAGGGGGTGTAGACCCAGAGCCTGCAGGGACCCTGCGCTGTTTCCTGAGGCTTGCTAGCTTTCCACAACATCCTACCAATACGCACTTAGCTCCCTTCCCGTGCCAGGCTTGGGAACAAGAAAGCAGAAAAAAGCACCTTCTGCTATTGCAGAACTAGGATCCGAGGAGACTGGGAAGAAAGGAGATGGGGGGCACACTGTGGGCAGTGGGAATTACTTACCTCTAGGACACGGACAGGTGGCCATGGGCACGAAGGGGGTTGGTTTGGAAGACGTGCCCCACCTGAGGCTCCGGAGGCCCGGGTCTTCATGTCACCTCTGCCACTGACTTCTGCGTGACCCCTCTGTGCAGGGCTCTAGCCCTCCCTGGGCATCAGTCTCCCCACCACACCAGGAGGAGTTTGGAGTGACTTCCTAAGGGGACAAGGCTGGCCAACCAAGTCGGGGGGCCTCAGATCTGACCCATATCCTCAGGCAAGCACCCCTGTCATCTGAGTTTCAGTTTCTTTTGAATAGAAAGTCTAGACCTAGGGTTCTTTGGGCTTGTCTATGCCCCTGAAGTGTTACTTGTAGAAGGCTTTCTGGAGAGGCGGCTTTGGACCTGAATGAGAGGGAACTTTCTAGGTTCTTGACACCTTTCAGGGTCTCTGGCACGACCTGACCTGACCTCTCAGGTCTCCGTCCCTGGGAGGTTGCATCTTTTCAACTTCCCCCGCCCTCCTGCCCAGGCCCACTCCCAAAACTGTATAGGATGTACAAATCTGCATTCCCTGTATAAGATGCCATGATGGGCAAGGGGGTGGACTTGATCTTCAGGTGGTATTGTGTTTGGTGGGGGGAAGCAGGGACTGATTTGGACTTTCTAGACTCAGCAGAGAACTTTCTAGAGCCATAGACAAGGCTTCAAATCCCAGCCATGCCATTTCCAAGCTGGGTGACCTTGGGACAGTGGCTTGACCTCTCTGAACCTCCTTGGTACCTACCTTGCAGAATTATTGTGGGGATGAGCAGTATGCTTGGCACACACTAGGCGCTCAATGAATGGGGCTGCTAAAATTATTCTTCACGGGGTGGGGGTGGGGTGGGGCGCAGGGCCTGTAGCCAGACCTATATTTAGCCTGGAAAGGGTGCCCCCCCCCCCCACAAAGCGCCAGGGCCGGCCCAGGGGGTGGAGCCAATGAAAGAGGGCCTGCTGTCTGGTCTCCCCGCCTCCTCCTTGCAGGGTCACCTTGGTAGGAGGGCTCTCTCGGACACAGTTTCTGCTCTGTCCCCTGAGAAATCGTCATCTCCCCTTGGTCTGGGGGGTGGGGCATATTGGTCCCCTCCGGCCATGTGGGGGGACCCTTTTCTCAGCCCGGGCTGCCCGCTGCCCAGGGAGGGGCATCGCTGGGGTCACGAAGCCAAGGTGAGCATGACCCTTGGTGGGGGTCGAAGGAGAGGAGGGAGCTGGCCGGGATCCACCACCAACCCGGGCGCCGCCGCTGAGTTTCGGCCGCAAATAGCCCAGTGGAATCAGTGAGTCACGGAGACTGGAAATACCACGCCCCCTCTCCCCTCTCCTCCTCTCTTCCCCTCCTCCCCTCCTCCCACCTGCAGGGCGAGAGCTGCGCTTGAGGAGCTCCGCCTGGCACTCAGGTTTCAGGGGCCTCTCGGGGTGTTGGGGTGGGGTGGGGTCCCTCCAGAGCGCACAGGTACTCCCTGAGCCAGGCAGCCCTCCAGCGGGGGTCCAACCCTGCCCTGCCGCTGGGTCTGTGCGACTCTGAGCCAGTCTTCACACAAGATGGGCTTCAAGCGGGCAGGTGACAACACCAGACAGCTGGCCCATCTTTGGTGTCCCTATGCCTGGGACAGTGCCTGGGAGCCCAGGAGGAGGCCAAAGGACACCCACACTTACTTGAGCGGCCACACCTGGCCCCAAACCTCAAGGTAGCCATGTCCCTTTATTCTGGGGTTTCTCCCTCTGGCTGCTTCCAGCCCCATCCCAAGTTTGAAAACTTCAAGCAGGTGATCTCCAGAAGTCTGTGTTTCTGTTGTTTATTATGTGTGCAGGGTACAATGCTAGGGTCCTCCCATGCCCTCTTCCTCCCTCCAGCCATCCCCTAAGGGCCCCAGAATGGCTGGGGTGAGAGGCCACCCTCTAGAACACTGACCTAAGAGGTGCTGAAAGGAGGCCTCCAGGGGGCCTCAACTACTGTGAACCATCCCTCCCCCCCCAACCCCTGCTTCTGTATGTTGGAGACTGAGCCAGGATATCTGGGGCTCCCCAGGATGAAGGCTACCTGGAGGTCCCCTGCCCTGGATTGGGGACTAGGGGGGACTGGGTTGGGGGCTCTTCCTATGATCTGGGCACTCTGCAGCAGAAGATGTATGGCAGGGTGCAGAGGAGAGGCAGAATGAGGGGAACTCTTTCCTGGTGCTCAGAGGGACTGGTCTGAGAGCAGCTTTCACAGCCTGGGTTCAAATGCAGCCCTTTAATGAATGAGCTGGGCTTTTAACTGCTCAGAGACTCAGTTTATTCCCGATAAAAATCGAGATTGCAAAATCTGATTTTCGAATATGCTGAATTCAGCCTCAGCTAATGGTGTCCCTCAGTATTCGAAGGATATGACCGTGGGCACATGTGCCTATAGATTCATCGACTAAAGTGAGGGAAGGGTGGGGAGGTGACTGGCGGCAGGGGAAGGATGACAAGAAGCTGGGGTCCAACCTTGAAGACCTAAGGCCCTGTCCGTGCCATCTCTCCCGTCTCAGCTGGGCGATCCCTCTGCAGGAGAGATCTCGGTGTGTGTGTGGGGGAGGACCAACCCCACCCCTGAGCGAGGCCTTGCCCGAGGGCACCGAACAGGTCAGGGGGGCAGGGCTGAACGAACTAGGTATACTGGAAAAACCCCAGCTATACACAGACATTGTGTGCCCCACCCCTACCCCCCAGCACAGCTGGCCGTGGGGCACCACAGGTAGGCAGGCAGGCAGCCCTGCAGCTGGCTTGGGGCTTGGGGCCTGGGCATGGCAGAGTGCAGGGTCCCCGCCATGGCTGTCCCCCTGGCTTCCCTGTGCAGCTCTGCTCAGATCAGCAGCTCTGCCTCATACCTGACTCTGTCTCCCCCGCTCCCCTTGGCCAAGGGGGTCCCACATCCCTGTCCCCTCTGCCCCTGGCCTGCAGAGGCTCCAGAGATCAAAGGATTTGTTCATCTCTCTGTCCTGCAGATTATTTGCCTGGGGATCCTGCCTTCCCAGTCCCCCTTCCCTTCCCCAGAGTGGGTTGTTTGCGAGCTTCCTTTCGCATCTCAGTCCCTTTATTCTGGATCCAGTGAAAGAGGCCACATCTGGAATCTGAGGGCCATAGGTGAGGCCAAAGGTTCCCTGGCCTGCCCTAGAGAGCAGAAGGTCTCAGCAAAGAGGGGCTTAAAAGGTGTCACGTGGGGGAACTCTTCCAGCTTCCCAGGGAGCCCCCCACCTACCCACTGTAGGGCCTGGAACTTGAGTTGAGATGTCCTGCAAGCTGTCATGAGGGGTGAGGAAAATGTCTCTGGCAGGTCAGTGGGGGGAGAAGAGGGGGAACGGGAGGGGACAGGGAAGGGGAGACCCTCAGATTTTGATCTCCGTCCGGAAGGTCTGTTGGACGTGCTCCGTGTGCGGGTGGCGCCGGGCCCGGATGGTGAGGCTGCCGTCCTCCCTCAGGGCAGAGGTCACGGAAGTGGGGTCCACGTCCTCAGGCAGCTGGCACTTGTGAGCGAAGGTGTTCATGACTGTGCCGTCAGCGGCCAGCTGGGGAAGCGGCGAGGGGTCAGGGCTGAGTCCCCCTGTCCTGCTCAGGCCAAGGTACAGTCCCTTCTCCCTCATCTCACACCCCTACACAGGTCCCCATAAGCCCATGCCAAGGGGTCCGGTCTCAGGTGCAGAGGGCCTGGCCTCGGGTGACGGTGGCCAGGACTGCGACAGCAGTGCTCAGAGGAGCCCCAGCACTTCCCAGGGGAGGCAAGGGGCTGGGTGGGGCTGGTTCAGAGAGGAAGGGTGGCCCAATCTGGAGCTCCGAACAAAGAGTAGACAGCACGGAGCAGGGCCATGCCCCCTGGGGTGGCCAGACACGTCGGGTGTCCGGCGCTCTGGGCGGAACAGGCCGCCCCTCCCCCCATGGCTTGGCCAGCACACAGTGTTCAGAGGAACCTGGGGTGGCTGAGTCACTGGTGGGGGTTGCCGGCTGGCACGTGCTGCCCACTGGTCCTGGTCCATGGTCCTCGGCTTCTCAGGGGCTGGGGCGGCCAGCAGAGGTCAGGCCATGGAGGGTCTGTAGGTAGCCTTGGGCAGCCCCTCTCTGCTGGGCAGCTGTGGCTCTCTGGGGGCAGCAGCCTTGGGCAAGTGGGGCCACAGCCTCCTCCCCAGTAGAGGCCTCCTGGGAGGCTGGGACCCTGACACCTTAGTGACCCAGTGACCCTGAGACCCATGGGCACAGGGAGTGTGGGGTCTGGAGCGCATCTGACCCTGAATGGCAGGGCCTCAGCCCAGCCTTGGGCCGCATTCGAGGATCCCAGGATGGGAGGTGAACCTCCATGTGGCGGACGAAAGAGAGGCTTGAAGGGTGTCATGTGGGGGACCTCTTCCACCTAGTTTCCCAGGGGAGCCCCCCTACCTACCCACATGCCTGTCAGGAAAGCTGTCCTCCCTCAATACCGTCTCCAGCTTCTCGGCTGTCCCTTCTCCTCACCTCCTCAGGGGCCTGCTGCCCGCCTCCCCAGATCCCTCCCATTCTCAACTTCCCTGGGGCAGGGAGAGGCAGCAGCGGTGGGTCGGGGTGGGGGGTGTCCCTCAGCCCGCAAGTAACAGGAACAAGGTCTCCAGTCTGGGTCTGGCTGGGGTCTGGGCAGGGACAAGGGGTGGGGACACCAGGCGGCGGGTACAGCTGTGGAACC
>PITA01017243.1:16592-44044 GCA_004023965.1 Spilogale gracilis | reverse complement strand
AAAAAAAAAAATAAAATAAAATCTTAAAAAAGAAAAATGCCAGCACTCTGGCAAATTTGGTGTGTGAATGAAATCATTTCTGACTTACTAGGAGTCCTGACATGAAAACAAGTGCCAATTTAATAGTTCTGTTTGGATATGTTAAAGCCTCCTCACTTCCATTACATCCAAACCTAAACTCATCATTTCACCAACCAATCTAGTCCTTCCCCAATATCTTTGATCCTAATGAATGATTCTACCATCCAACTAGTTGTGTTACCTAGAAATTTCCTTTATAGGTCTCTCATCCTTAACCCCAAATCCAAAATATATGATGTCTTGATCATTTTTGCTCATAAATATCTTTCAAATTTATTTATTTTTCTCTACCTACATTGCCACACCATAAATCAAATCAACTTGGACTTCTTAATTCTACTATTAATTTGACTTTCAAATCAATGCCTTGTCTGGATTCTGCTATTCCTCTGCCTAATTTCTCATATTATTTCTCTCATCTTCATGGTCTGGTCATGCTGGTCTTTCAGGTTTTTAATATTCTAATCTTTTTCCTACTTCAGGAATGTGCTGCTTCCTATGCTTTGAGTACTGTGCAATGTATCTGCTGTGGACAGACAATAACATTGTTAGATTTAAAAATGTTATATAGGGGTGCCTGGGTGGCTCAGTGGGTTAAAGCCTCTGCCTTCAGCTCAGGTCATGATCTCAGAGTCCTGGGATCAAGGCCCTGTGTGGGGCTCTCTGCTTGGCGGGGAGCCTGCTTCCTCTTCTCTCTCTGCCTAATTGTGATCCCTCTCTGTCAAATAAATAAATAAAATCTTGTTTAAAAAATGTAATATGGCTGACTGTTTAAGAATAAATTTTTATTACTTATGTTTGAGAACATATGTTTGTCACTTTTAAAAATTAACTGCAGAGGGGCGGCTCAGAGGTCATGATCCTGGAATTCTAGGACTGAATCCTGTATCAGGCTCTCTGCTTGGCAGAGAGCCTGCTTCTCCCTCTTTTACTCCCCCTGCTCATGTTCCCTCTCTAGCTGTGTTTCTCTCTGTCAGATAAATAAATAAAATCTTAAAAAAAATTAACTGCAGAACTGTCAAAAATTGGCAAACTGGTAGAGAGGGATTTGAACAATAAATGAAAGTTAGAAAAAAATTTTTTTTCACATTTTGGGAAACTAATTAGAATTTAAGTTTGAAAATGTTGAGTACTTAACTGCTTTTAGAGACAAAATGTCAGGTTAAATGTCTGCCTTCGCTCAGGCCCTGTGTGGGCTCCTTGCTTACAGGAGCCTGCTTCCCTCTCTCCCCCCATGCCCATGCTCTGTCTTGCTCTCTCTCTCAAATAAATTAAAAAAAAATTTTTAAAGAAGAAATGTATTTATAAATTTATATCTTATTTAAATAAAGGAGATCTTAAGTGGGATGAAAAGAAGTGCTTTAAATTTATAACACTGAAATTTTCCCCCAATTTTTTTGATAATGTGTTTTCTCAAATTCATAGCATCACAGATTTTTTTTCTTGTTTGTATCTTCTCTTTTTAATGGGAACACTCTGTGATCTAACATCCTCTGAGTGTGAAAACACATTTCCAGAAAATATCTGAAAAAAAATGCAGTGAAAAATAAATCTTCTAGCTAAAGATAAAATAGCGAGACTGTAACAAATACAGGCTGATAATGATCTTTAAAATTTTTTGATTACTGATTACTCATTTGAGAATAATTGTGTCCCAAAAATCTCTGAGATGTATTTTCATTTCTATACTTTTTCCCAACAATAATGCATTAAATTATAAAATTATAGCAATAAAGAATTAATGTTTACTCTCCCAGTAAAAAAACTCAGATTGAAGTTGAGTGCTCTATGAGTGCAGGAACCATTTTTATGTTGTTTCCAGTTATATCCTCATTGTTGACCTACCTAGCCTTCCTTAGCCCTTACTAAGTAAGCACTTAAAAATCTTTGATGGATATTACTAGATGAATCATCCTTGTTGATTTTATTTTCATTTGTTTCTCACTCATTCTTACTTTTCTTCAAGCTTGTATGGTAACTTAATGTGTGCTCTTGGCAGTAAGAATCTTCAAGAACTGGAATTAACTATAGTTGACTCTCATTTTTATACAAGGTGAAAAATGACTTTATGTTTATCAGTCTTTACTTCCCCAAATAAATTGGCCAGAGAGCTCACTATTAAATTCCAAATAAATGTGTATTGATATAACTGTTGATTTTGTGGTAATTAAGAGTATAAATATGTTGAAGGATATATTTCAGTTTTACTTTAATGGGACTGCTATTTCAGAGTATTTGTGTCAATGCTATCTACCTACCTTTCTTTCTTTCTTTCTTTCTTTCTTTCTTTCTTTCTTTCTTTCTTTCTTTCTTTCTTTCTTTCTGTCTTTCTTTCTTTCTCTCTTTCTTTCTTTCCTTCTTTCTTTCAGATTTTATTTATTTGACAGAAACACAGCTAGAGAGGGAACACAGCAGGGGGAGTGAGAGAGGGAGAAGCAGGCTTCCCACAGAGTGGCGAGCCCTATGTGGGGCTCGATCCTGGGTCTCCGGGATCATGACCTGAGCCGAAGGCAGTCGGTCTACCAACTGAGCCACCCAGGTACCCTGAAATGTATATATTTTTAATATTAGAAAGAGTTATACATTTTTGGTTAATGTAACATGAAACAATTCTCTAAAATACATTAAATGCAAGTGTTTTGCTTTACTTTAAGCTAATTCAGTTTTATAATTTTAAGTATTTTCTGGTATCATTTGTAATGATTGTATCAATACACATAAGATATATTAAATAATTTTATAGATTTGATCATATTTAAAGATTTTTTTTAAAGTGCCCCTTTTATCACATTGTAAAGTATTCTTGGGTGACAGATACTATAATATTTTGTCTAAAATTAATATTTCCACCAATTGTTATTATTAGAGAGCATAACCTTCTATAGTATTTTTAATGTTTAAGTTCCTTTATATGTTCAGACACTACTATAAATAAAAATTTTGTAATCACTTTTAATATATCTTCGGTTGAGAGATGCAATATGCTACTCTTAAGGATTTCAAAGTATTTCAAAATGTAAATTTTTTAAGAACTATCGTGCACATTTTAGCTATTTGACAAATATTTTAAAACAAAAACAATATGGAAGATGTTTGAGGGAACATGAAGTGTTTAGGGGTTTTTATAGAATTCATTTAATTTAGTAATAATAGTTTACATGTAGAGAGCTTTACATGCCATGTGCCATTCTAAGAACTTTTGTTCATTTCTCATTTAATCCTACTTCAAACTTACTGTGATGTTTACACTAGTCTCATTTTTTTAAAGGTTTATTTATTTAACAGAGAGAGAGTGTGTGGACATAAGCTAAGCAGGGGAGGAAGAGAGGGAGAGGTAGGCTTCCTGCTGAGCAGGGAGCCTGATGCAGGACTCGATCCCTGGACCCTGGGATCATGAACTGAGCCAAAGGCAGCAGCTTAACTGACTGAGCCACCCAGCTGCCCCAATTATGCTGTTTTTGGAAATGAAAAAATTGAGGTCACAGAAATGATTCTATTACTTATAGCTATCCCACTGGCAAGTGTTATGGCTGGAATTTAATGAGGAGGGTTTGGCTTTAGAGTTAACAGGATCTAGATCATTTATTCTTTCATTCAGAAAACTGAGCATTAATTTAAAAATAATTAGTATGGATAACCTAGCAGCTCTCAAAGAGCTTACCTTATATTGGGGGCAGAAAACAAGTGGAACAAAGAAGAAAAAGGGAGATGGAGGGAGGGAAGGAGGTAGGAAGGAGGGAAGGAAAGGGATTTGGTGGTGGTCTGTTTTATGTAGCTAAATGCCATTAAAGAAGTAAAAACAAACAACAACAAAATGAGAGAAATAGAGAGTGCCAGTTTGGGGGATGAAAGTAGAGTATATTTTATTATTATTTCTCTTTGTACTGAAAAGAAGTACCTTTTTTTGCAACACAAAGTTGAAATTTATTTCAATTACAATTTTTTTCTTACATGTTAAAGCTATTTTAACCATTAGCAGCAAATGATTATTCAGATGAGATCATTTTTAATGACATACTATGTGTGAAGTCATTTGATGATGCAATTAGCTTTTAAAAAATGAATTATAATTAATATACTGTGTTATTTTAGTTTCAGGTATACATTATAATGATTCAACAATTCTATATAGTTCTCAGTGCTTATCACAGGAAGTGTAGTCTAATTTCCTTTACTTCACCCAGTTTCCCCCTCACCCACCTCTCCTCTAGCAATTACAAGTTTTTCTCTGTATTAAAGGGTCATTTGTTTGTCTTTTTTTTTGTGGTTAGTTCATTTGTTTTGTTTCTTAAATTCCACATTTGAGAAAAATCTTAGGGTATTCTCTATCAGACTTATTTTACTTAACATTATACCCTCTAGGTCCATCCATATTGTCCATCATTCTTTTTATGGCTGAGTAATATCCCATTGTATATGTGTATGTATATACATACATCATCATTATCCATTTATCTATTAATGGACACTTGGGTTGCTTCCATATCTTTTTTTTTTTTAAATACTGTTGCAATAAACATAAGGATGCATATATCTTTTTAAATTAGTGCTTTCAGTTTCCTTGGGTAAATACTGAGTAGTGGAATTACTAAATGGTATAGTAATTCTATTTCTAATTTTGGGGGAAACTCCATACTGTTTCCCATTGTGGTTACACCAATTTGCATTCCCACAAACAGTGCAAGGTGTTCTCTTTTTTCCATATCTTTGCTACCACTTGTTATTTTTTGACTTTTTGAGTCTAAACATCCTGACAAGTGTAAGATGATATCTCATTGTGGTTTTGATTGCATTTCTCTGATGATGAGTGATGTTGAACATCATTTCATGTATCTGTTGGCGATTTGTATGTCTTCTCTGGAAAAAAATGTCTATTCAGGTCTCCTGTCCATTTTTAATCAGATTATTTGGGGGCGGTTGGTGTTGTATAATTCTTATATATATTTAAGATATTAATCCTTTATAGGATAGGTCAGTTACAAATATCTTCTTCCATTCAGTAGGTTACTTTGCCAACTTGCTGACAGTTTCCTTTGCTGTGCAAAGGCTTTTTATTCCATTGTAATCCCAATAGTTTATTTTTGCTTTTTTTCCTTTGCCTGTGGAGATGTATCTAGAAAAATGCTTCTATGCCTGGTATCAGAGAGGTCATTGCTTATGTTTTCTTCTAGGAGTATTATAGATCTTTAATCCATTTTGAGTTTATTTTTTTGTATGCTGTAAGACAGTCCAGTCTCATTCTTTTGCACATAGCTATGCATTTTGTCCAACACCACTTGTTGACAAGACTCTCTTTTCTCCATTGTATGTTCTTACTGTCTATGTCACAGATTGACCATGTAAGTGTGGGTTTATTTCTGGGGTTTCTATTCTGTTCCATTTATCTTTGCCTCTATTTTTGTGCCAGTATCATATGGTTTTTATTACTACAGCTTTATAGTATGTCTTGAAAGCTTGGATGGTAATACCTCCAGCTCTGTTCTTCTTTCTCAAGACTGCTTTAGCTATTTGTGGACTTCTGTGGTTCCATACATATGTTAGCATGATTTCTTCTAGTTCTCACATTTTGGTAGAGATTACGTTAAATCTATGGATTGCTTTAAGTCATATGGACATTTTAACAGTATTGGTTCTTTCTCCATGAGCATGAAATTTCTTTCTATTTGTATCATCTTCAATTTCTCTCATCAGTGTTTTCAGAGTATAGGTTTTTCACCTCTTTAGTTAAGTTTATTCCTAGGTATTTTACTTTGGGGTGTGTATAATTATAAATTGGATTATTTTTTAATTTCTCTTTCTGCTAAGTCTTAATTACTGTATAGCAATACAACAGATTTCTGTAAATTAATTTTGTATCCTGAAATTTAGGGTTTGGGTTTTTTGGGGTTTTTTTTGGTTGAGTATTTATGGTTTCTATATATAATATCATGTCATCTGCAATTAGTGAAAGTTTACATTCTTCCTTACCAATTTGGCTAGCTTTTATTTCTTTTTCTTATCTGATTGCTATGGCTAGGATATCCAGTACTATGTTGAATAAAAGTGGTGAAAATGAACTTTTTTTTTTTAAGATTTTATTTATTTGACAGAGAGAAACACAACCAGAGAGGGTACACAAGCAGGGGGAGTGAGAGAGGGAGAAGCAGGCTTCCCACTGAGCAGGGAGCCTCGATCCCAGGTCTCTGGGATTATGACCTGAGCCGAAGGCAGTCGCTTAACCAACTGAGCCACCCAGGCACCCTGAAAATGGACATTCTTATATTCTTCTTGCTCTTAGAAGAAAACTCTGTTTTTCATTGAAAAAACTATGGACTTTTCATATATGTCTTTTACTATTGTTGACGTATGTTCCTTCTAATCCTATTTTGTTGAGAATTTTTATCATCAGTGCATTTATCAGAATGGGGTGGTAGGTGAAGGTCACATTTGAACAAAGATCTGAAGGAAGTGAGAAACTGGACTTTAGTAAGAGGTACATGGTGATTTGAGAAAAGCAGAGGTCACTGTGCTCTGGTTAAAAGAATGGAGAAAGCAAAAGTTTATTTCAGTGAAGTAACATGGGACCAGATGGTGCAGGACACTGGGTTGAATTTGGCTTTTATTCTGAATGAGATGGAAGGCATTAGAATGTTTTGAACCAAAGGGTAAAATGTTTCAACTGAGTTGGTTTTTTTAAGGATTGTTTTCGAATAAAATGTTTTTTGCTAGATTGAGTGGGACAAGAATGGACACAGAGATTTGCCCTTTGTAGGTTCATGTTTGAAACAAAATTGCCCTATAACTTGTCTCTATGTATTTCCTAGATTTTTATGGCCTCTAAATAATTACTAGACCAGTAGAAGGTTCAGAAATATGTTACTATGGAATGTTTATTTAAAAATAACTTTGGGGGTGCCTGGTTGGCTCAGTTGGTAAAGTGTCTAATTCTTGGTTTTGGCTCAGGTCATGATCTCAGTGTCATAGGATCCAGCCCTGAATCAGGCTCTGTGCTCAGCAGGGAGTCTGCTTAAGATTTTCTCTCTCCCTCTCTCTCCATCCCTGCCAACCATTTGTGATCTAGCTTTCTCTTTGTCTCCCTCTCTCCCCCTTCTAAAATAATAAATAACTAAATCATCTTAAAAAAAAAAGAAATAAATAAAAATGAGTTTAATTTCCATCATGCAAGCTGGAGTTTATAACACTGATTTTATTTATTAACTTATGTATTTCTTTGTTTGTTTATTTATTTTTAGCATTTTATACATGCGTTTCCCGGCTACTGTGCCATCTAATTCATTGTCCTGGGGCAAGTAGATAAAACTTAGGTTAACTTTAAGGTATCTGGGAAAGTGGCAGAGGAAAAAAAAAATTCCCTATGCTTGAAAGACTTACTAATGTACTCTCAAAGTCAGAGGAAGAGCAACATTAAAGGTTCATGAATATAAAGTGAGTACAATTGGTTCTAAAAGCCATCTTCCATAAAATACCTGGATTGACATTGATTTCAAGAAAATTGTTTTTAGACAAAATGCTTTTGCTTTTCACTATTTTACATTTAATTTCATTTTAAACAAAAATACATCAATGCCAATATTTGAATGATACTCTGCTGAAGGCTGATTTTGAAAACTGTCAGACATTTGATGTTATTCTCTAAAATAAACCACCACCTAAATGTCGTTTATAGTTAAATGCATATCAACAAATTACCAATTAAAAGATATTTATAATGCTTACAACTGTAATGATCTATATTTCAGTCAATATGTACTCCTGATGTTTTAGGTACCCATCAGCAAGTATTTTTCTGTTACTTGCTAAGAGCACTTAGTTACATATTCCAGGTTTTTTTTCTAAAAGTTTTGTTTTTTCAAGGAGAGGATAATGTAGTTAAAGAGCTAAGAAAGACCAAAGCACTACTTTCAGTGAAAGTGTAAGACAGAGCATTATTTGTTGGTAAAGCAAAAAAGAATGGATAAATAAAAGACATGCTGTTTGTATAAATAGATATGAGGTACTTAAGGTTAAGTCATTAGGTTTCATGATCTGTTAACTGCTATTTAGTCATGTGATCTGGGAGCCTTACAAGTCAGGAAGATAGAATGCCAGTTGGTAAAATCAAGATAATAATCTCCTCTGAAACTTAAACTTTCTACCTTACAGTAAGGTTGTTTGTATATATATATTTTTACTTTTTCTATTACAACATGAATTCCTTGAGAAAAGGGAGAATGTCTTAATTGTCTTTACGTCCCAAACAATATCTTATATGTAGCCGATATTGAATACCTACTTATTGAATGAGGTAATACATTCCTCCTGTGATGATACTACATATCTTTTTATTAGGAGAAATAGATTATTATTCCTTGTTTGAGAAGACTGATTACGTTTCTCAATTGTGATATTTTTAGGTTACAGAAAAAAAGCTTATCTTTTCTAGATGGAAATATTTAAAACTTTTATTTCTAAAGAGCAATTTTTAAGTTTTGTATTCCAAAACTATTATTAGAACATTCAAACTAAGTTATGTTGAGATAATAGTTAGTAATCAAACTTATTACATGAGAAAAATGATGTAAATTAGTAAAAATACTAGTAATAAAAAATATATTGGTTGAACCTCAGACATAAAACTACTTTTTAAAAAGATTTTATTTATTTGAGAGCAAGAGTGTAAGCAAGAGAGAGTGAGTGCGTGCACATGTGCACAAGCCGGGGGAGGGTAGAGAGGCAGAGGAAGAAGCAAACTCCCTGCTGAGCAGGGAGCACAATGTGGGATTCCATCCCGGGACCCTGACATCATGACCCTGACATCATGACCAGAGCGGAAAGCAAACGTTCAGCTTAACTGACTGAGCCATCTGGGTGCCCCTTTAAATCATTTTTAAGAAATATTTTAAATTTTGTGTGTGTGATTTGGGAAGATTAAGTATTGCCCTTATATGTAGAAGACTACACAACTATGTAATGTAGGCTTAAGTAAATTGTTCATATTTCAACTCATTTCCCATTTTACTTCCATTTTCTTAATATCAATGCCCTAGTTAGATGGATAGACCCATTTTCATTTTTAAGCTTTACTGAAACATATTCAAGCTGCTGCAATAATAAAATATATTCAACCTACTGAGAAATAACACATGTGAAATGTTTAGTATGATGCTTGACACAGACAAATGTTCAATGAATGATAATTTTATCTATAATGATGATTATTATTCTTACTAATCTTGCTGGAGTTGTTCTCTTTCTGAAATGTTTCAGAGAACACTTCTTCTGGCTACCTTTTGAACTCTGTGCGATTCAGCCTACCTCTGCCTGGAGATTGGTTAATATCTTTGGTAGCTTCTGAGTCATGCTTCATCAGGGAACCAAGGGTGTGATTTGCATCCTAGCTTATCCTCCTTCCTCCTGCTCACTGTCACTTCTATTTTTACTTTAGAGCACAAGGTTCTTTAAGACATCTTATATTCCAAGGCTTCCCACATACACAGATTTACTATCTGTTTCTCTATAAGAAATGTGTACTTGGTTAACAAATTTTTACTAGAAAAAGGCAGCTATTCCTGGGATAATACCTAAGGTCAAAGCTTTTCCTTTCTCCTAAATCACCTACCTCCCCTACTCGTTCCTGTCCCTGGACTATTATCAATTTTCTGCTCCACTTCTCCCAGAGTTCCTAGTCCAATTAATTTTCTTAAACGGATCAAAAGTTATTTGACTACCTATAGTCAGTCCAATTAATTTTCTTAAACGGATCAAAAGTTATTTGACTACCTATAGTCAATCCATTGACAAGCATGTATTGAATTCTTACTTCATCCAGGGATGTTTATTCAACATAATTCAGGATGTCTTATCTTGACATCCATGTTGCCTCCAGGGTTTCAGAATATTCAGAATTCTATGCAAAAAGTTATGTGTATGTTTGCATAAGCAGTTTTCTAGAGGATTGAGCTCATAGTTTCCATCAGATTGTCAAAGGATAAACACCTTAAAGAGATTATGATTTACCTACTAGAAAGTCAAAAATAGATAAAACATATTTTTGTATTTGAGGAGCTTGCAATATAAGTGAAATTGACAAAATAAATGGCAATATAAAAATAAGGGTGAAGTGGTAAATAATACAATAATTAGGAACAGAACAATCACTTAGTGATAAATTAGAGGGAGGAACTGGGATATGATCTGGTTTAGAAGTAAATTACATAGTAAAGTTTTGTGGGACTTGTATCCTATGAGGAAAAAAGCATGAGTAAGGCCTTCCTGATTATACTGTGTGAGAAGATAACAAAGAGGCTATGTCTTGAATAATATTGGATTAAAAAAAAAGTTATTGAGGGGCACCTGGATGACTCAGTTGGTTAAGCAACAGATACATAGTTTCAGCTTAGGTCATAATATCAGGGTCATGAGGCTCCACACTCAGCAGAGAGTCTTCTGCCCCTCTCCCTCTTCTTCTGTCCCTCTCCCCACATGTGCACATAGGCTTTCCCTATCTCTCAAATAAATAAATGTTTTTGAGAAGTTACTGAATATATGAAATATTAATAATTCCCATGGTAGGGCACCTGGGTGGCTCAGTGGGTTAAGCCTCTGCCTTCAGCTCAGGTCATGAGCCACCCAGGTGTTGTAAAACACCTCTTAATAACAAAAGTATAATATATTGTTAAGAAACACACTCTGGTCCATTTCACAAAAACACTAAGTACAGTTCTTCATTAGTGCACTGTACTGACCTAGACTGAATGTTTATAATTTACTCTTCTTAAATAGATCTTCTTAAATAGATGTTTCTGGGCTTATATTTTATCCAGTTGGAAAGGGGAGTGGAATGCTCAGATTTGATATAGATTAAGAGAGTAGATATCCCCACTTGGATATCGTAATGGTATCTCGAAATTACTATTTCTTAAACAGGACTGTCGACAACTCTCTTCTTCCTTCTCACATCAACTTCCTTTTCTTTGGCTTGTCTTCAGAGCTTTACGGTTTCTGTCATTTGCAATCCTTCATTCTCCAATTCAGTCTTTCCAAAATTGACCCACTTTCCCCAGATACCTTTCTTGTTCTTTTCCTTACATCATATTGTTCATCTTCACTTCCTAGTCTCCTTGCATTTCCAGGACCTCCAGTGTCCTACTCTTTTCTTTCCATGGATGTAAATATTGCCCTACATTCAAGGCTTAGCTGAAAAGCCTCAGCTGGAGTGTTTCTAAATATAAACTATGCAAAAGTAATCATGCCACTAACATGAGTATTAATAGATTTTGGAAATGTAGGTAGTACTCTATTTTACACTGTCTTTTCCTTATAGACTCACTTAGAATTAATCCTACTGACTTTTCATGTTTGTAGATGTTACTTTTCTTCCTATCTGAGCTGCAGTCTTCTTGCTGGCAGGGTTGAGCCTCTGCTTGGTTTTTTTGTTTGTTTGCTTTGGTTTGTTTGATCCATCATATCATTAAGCACAAAAGGGACTCTTGATATGTAGTTTTCTGTTGAAATGTTGGCAAGATATGTATCAGGAGGCAAATGACACATAAGCAACACTAATACATGTTGCAACTTACTGTGTACAGAGCATTTACACATGCTTTTTCTCATTTACTAATCATAACAACACTATTATAAATCATTCTCTTCATTTTGCAGATAAGGAAACAGACTTGGTCAAGAATAGGGAACCAGAAATGGCTGGACTGGGTATTAAACTCAACAATTTGTCTCCATACCCAGCTTTCCATCTACCAGAGCTGCCTTCTAAGAATGAATTTTATAAAAGAAATTTAAAGACTGAATAGTTTCTAATACCTGTTTGATCAAAGGGAAATGTATCTGAAACAAATAGATAACAGAAATTCTAGATGTTATTAACTTTCAAAATATGATGTTATTGAATGAAGATCTTATTGAATTTTAAACCATGAAATGACAATTGGGTGGTATTTACTTATATATGGAAGAAGACATTTTTAGCAGCTTTTTAAGGTGAAAACTTAAATATACTCAGAACATGAGGATGAAAAGAAACTTCGTCAGAAATGTCCCTGGAAATCTGTGACAATCTGAATTGTGCTCAAAGCACAATTCAGTGGTTTGCTGATCTCCATTAAGTGGTCTTTCCTGTCTTTAGAAGCTAAGTAATGGGTACCAAAATAAAGAGACCTCAAAATGCGATATGTTTCATCTCATACGTGTATTCCTAGGTCTACAATGCTGTTAAACTTAAGTGTTGAGAATCACTCAAATAAATTCTCTTATATATGACAAATATTCAAGACAACAAATCTAAAGAAAACCATGAATAAATTAATAGCTATATCATAATTGTATATATTAGCAATTATCCATTCTGTTCCTCTAAATGTGTGGTGGTTTTGTTTGTTTGTTTGGCTGTTTGTTTTTTGTCTTAGTGCTTATGAATCTAGGGTCCAGGACTGTCTGGGTTCTTTCCATAAGTTCTATGGTCTTCCGAAACTCTTGAACTGGTAAATCCTCACCAAACTTAAATTATGCTAAGTGATTTAAATGGAACAATACTTCACATGGTTTGGTAAAAACCAGATGGATTTCTTAACTTCTTAGAGTTGCTAAAATGGAAAACACCATCTTTTTTGTGTTTTGTTTTTTTCTTTAAATATTTTATTTATTTGACAGAGAGAAACACAGCTAGAGAGGGAATACAAGCAGGGGGAGTGAGAGAGGGAGAAGCAGGCTTCCTGCCGAGCAGGGAGCCCGATGTGGGGCTTGATCTGGGTCTCTGGGATCATGACCTGACCCGAAGGCAGTCGCTTAACCAACTGAGCCCCCCAGGTGCCTCCTTTTTTGTGTTTTTTTTTTTTTTTAAATGATTTTTTTAAATTTATTTATTTGACAGAGAGAAACACAGCCAAAGAGGGAACACAAGCAAGGGGAGTGAGAGAGGGAGAAGCAGGCCTCCCGCCAAGCAGGGAGCCCGATGTGGGACTCGATCCCGGGTCTCCGGGACCATGACCCGAGCCAAAGGCAGTCGCTCAACCAACTGAGCCACCCAGGCACCCGTGTTTTTAACATAAAAACAACCTACCTAGTGCCTATCATTAATTTTAGAAATAATAATTTTATCATTTATCAGATTATAATGTATTTTGATTTCTACAAATAAAAGTCCTCAGAAATTAGCTTAGTCACACAACCAGAGGAACAGTAACTGCTATTAAAAATGTAAAAAAAAAAATTTATGCTTTTCAATATAAAAATAGGGAAAATAGTTTAACAATCCAAATAAAAAAAATCACCAGCACTGAACCCCAAAGAACTGGTTCACATCATACCCTTTCCTACTTCCCTGCACACACACTTTAATTATGATGAGGGGAAGATAATTTGTGAGAATTCCACAATATTTTTGATATAACTAAATATGCATTCTAGCTTGAGAAGGATTGCTTTTGATAGAGAAAAGAGACAAACATAAGTCAAATTCTATAAAAACTAGCCTGTGTAATTATTATTATGATGATGTTCTCATTATGATTTGTGCTTACTAGTAATTAAATGGTCCAACTATGTTCATCTGCTGATGGCCTTTGCCAGCAGGTGCTTACCAAGTTGTAGGTTTGTGCAGACAAATGGATGACGACCATTACTGCAACTGATACAAAGGCCCTGAGCATGAGTGCACACGCAGAACAATTCCAGATTTGCTGACAATTACAACAGCAAAAGGAAGAGTAATTAATAGTGAATGAAAATGACCTTTTCAAATAATAATTATTGCTTTATTTGTTATAGGTGGCTTTCTATTGGCTGATTTATCAGAATATATAAACACAGACAGTAAAGTGTTGAGTATCTAGATCAGTAACATTATTTCTGAATATAATACTGTACATAGTTATAAATTAAACTTTTTTAAAGTGTGCAAGATTTTATTTCAATACTGAGCATAATTTCCAAAGCCAGCTTCTCTAGGCTTATACATTTCCTTCCATCTGTGTTAAAGAGAAGGAAAGTGTAAATACAAATATCACTGAATACTCAAAAAACAAAAAGCCTGAAAACTTAGATACTCATGAAATACAAGCTGTAAGAGGATTTAATAGAAAAGTTGAGTCAAAGATACTAAGTTTTCTTTCTGAATAAAATTTGATATACTATTATTTATGCCAAAATGAGGCCAAGTGATGATGTCAGTAAAACCAAATTTCTTTTAAGTGAAACTAAAATCTAAGCCTAACAGTAGGTTAGATTGGAGTTATATCCTGTTATATGAGAACTGAAATAAATGAACAAACAAAACCCACGACACGTTAAGTTAATAAATTAGAAATGAGTGTAATGCATACTGTTTAGACATATGTTCCTGTCATAACCAATAAATAAAACCTAATAAAGTATCATCTTTGTTTCTCCCTGAGATCTTAATTTTCAGGGCCCCTAATGCACACAGACACCTCCAAGGTCATGGGAGACTAGGGAGTCTAAGAATGGATATATTTTTTTTGTAAAGTTTGGAAAACTAAGATATTTTAATTATAATTAGTGGGCTAGCTGTGTTCTTTCCATCTAACTTTGCTTTTGCTGTCTTCTGATGGCCCCTCAGAGTTCTGCAAGTGTCAGGATATTCAACACCCGTAACTGCTCCTCTGTGCTTTCCCTCTGCCCACAACTTGTTTCTCTCTTATATTCTCCGATGCAGGGTTCTAATTCGTGAATAGCACTCTGAGCATATCTCTTCTTAGTGTCAGTTAGTCTTTATTTATGGTATATGGTATTTCTTGCTTTTTGCCACTAGTGTAATCTAGTGACAAAGACTCACTGCCAAGCTCATGACTTCATGGTGTGTGATCATGCAAGTCACTTTCGTGAGGATCAAATTAATACTTGGGGTTTTTTTTGTAAGACTTTTTATTTATTCATTTGACAGAGTGATAGAACACAAGTAGGCAGAGTGGCAGGCAGAGGGAGAGGGAGAAGTAGGCTCTCTGCCGAGCAGGAAGCCCAATCGCAGGGCTCAATCCCAAGACCCTGGAAGTATGACCTGAGCCAAAGGCAGCTGTTTAACCAACTGAGCCATTTGTTTCATAGACATGTGGTGAGCAGTAAATAAAACAGTGCTTATTACAAACCTTGGACAATAGTAAAAACCCATGAATTAGTTCTTAACATTATGACTATTTAATTCAGAATTTATGATGCTCCCTCCTCAGATTTCCATAGCATCCTGTAAAATACCTTAAAAATAAATAATTATGTACTGAAATAGATTATTCATAAGAGAACTGATGATTTCAAGACAGAATCCATTTGAAATACAAAATAAGAAACAAGGTGTTACCCCATAAAGCTAATTTATGCTATTTAGGATTATAAGATTAAGTAATCAACATAGTAAATAAGGCAATCAAAAATTCCTTAGTATAATATTCATCCTGTAGATGATTAATGTAAAATAATATTTGTTCTAGGAATTACTAAAGAGTTGGAATTTCTGTGTTTTCCCTCATCCTAAACAAAATAAAAAACACATTTGATGGCTGGAACTCTGGTATTTTCATTTGAAAACTAAAACATCTTATAGAAACATTTTCATTTCTCTGTGGCTGACATTTTAAATGTATTTTTAAAGTTCTATAAAAGCTTGTTTCTGAGGTTACTCTGTAAAAAACATGTTTTTGTTAAATCCAATGCATTTTAATAGGACCATACATTTGAAGACATAGGACACAATAATGAATGATTGTGATATGGTCAAAGTACCTTAATATGAGCTCATTCTAGTTGCTCTAGGCCAATAAAAAGTAACTGTGTCAGATGCTCTAAGTTAATTCCTTATTTGAACTTATTTGGGCTAAATTGCAGTTTATAGTTTCTTTGACTAGTTGGAATCCAACTTAGAGAAATCGTGTTTCCCTCTATCCTGAGGACTTACAAAAAATACAGTCAGAGGTGTCGGAGAAAGAGAATGAACAAAAGAAACCTAAGGATAGGAGGCAAGCTCAGGTATTTAGTTGCCTTGCTGGACAGTTACTTTATCCTGGAGCCCTTTCCTGAAGTGTAAAATGGGAATGATTATACAACTTTAAAGGTAGGTGGTTCTTAAAGAAGCTCAATCAATTTCTGCACATAGTCTGTGACTTTGCTATAATGACTAAATGAGTGAAAGGGTGTGTTTCTGTTATCCAACTCTGCATATCATGAAATCTCTTTAATAGTCTCTTATTCTTCATTGTTTGGTATTAAGTTAGAACTTTATTATTTTCTCCTAAAATTGCTACTTGCCCCATCTGAATAAAGAATTGGCTATTTCTGTAGTTGTGCTAAAGAATAAACGAGTAGTGTTTTCCCACTTGAAAAAAGATAAGAAAATCTATGATGACTAGGAAAATTCCTAAGGTGAACTATGAGGGAGAAAATTTTAGCTATCTTTTTCTGTTGAACAAACAAGAAAATGCAGTCAATGGAGGAAGTATAAATCTCTTGGAACAGAGAAATTTATTTGAGACCACTGAGAATTTTATTTGAAACTTGTTCTGAATATAAAGGGAACATATTCTGAAACATACACATGGTGAGCTTAATTTAAAATCAACAGTGGCATGCCTCATTGGCTCGGTCGGTTAAGCGGCCAACTCCTGATTTCAGCTCAGGTCATAGTCTCAGGGTTCTGAGATCAAGCCTCACATTGGGCTCTGCAGGGGAATCTCCTTTAGGATCCTGTCTCTCCCTCTGCCCTACCTCCTGCTTGCTTTTTCTCTCTCTCCCTCGCTCTCTCTAATAAAAAAATAAATCTTAAAAAAAAAATTAAAAGTAAAGTAAAATGGACAGCAACAGCCCTCCCCAAGGCAGAAATAGCCCCAAAATACATATCCTCATATAAATGGGACTTTGCAGTATTTGGGATGCAGTAATATTTCTATCAATTTTTTATCTCAAAACTAATTCGTTTTGTTTGAAATAATATAAAATATTAAGATATTAAACATGTGAAAAGACTATCTCGGAATTTTGTTTCTCCTTCATAAATTCAAAAAGAAAGTAGTAATTTTGTGTCTTTTACAAAGGATAAAAGGAGTTTTAAATTTCAACATATAAAAAATCATTTTCTACAGGAAAATGACTTTCAATTAATGAAAACCTGTGATTGAAGAATTTACCTTCTTTAAATCTCAGAATCTTGCAATAATGTGCCTAAGTCCACCTAAGATTTATAGACAGTGTCAGTACTCAAAGTCAGCATGTTTAAAATTTTATTTTAAACTTTTCTGCCTTTTTTTTTTTTTTACATACAGGCTACAGAAGTAGTAGACTGTGCACTTAAATATGTAACACATTTGATTAAACTAAAACGTGCTATGGAGTAACTTTTGTACTATCATTTGAAAAAGAGAAGAGCTACTTTCACTTCTTTTAGTTCAATGGTATCAACATAGAAATATGATTTAATAAACACTCCTTAGAGCACTTTGGGTAAGATTAAATGTTTGGTGACCAAGAGTTACAGTGTTTTTTTTTTTTTTTTTTAAGTTTTTTTTTTTTTGACAGAGAGAAACACAGCCAGAGAGGGGACACAAGCAGGTGGAGTGAGAGAGGGAGAAGCAGGCTTCCTGCCCAGCAGGGGAGCCCGATGTGGGACTTGATCCCGGGTCTCTGGGATCATGACCTGAGCCAAAGGCACTCGCTTAACCAACTGAGCCACCCAGGTGCCCCTGTTTTTTTTTTTTTTTTTTTTTATTAGACAGGTCTTGCACACTCTGTATAACTCAGAGGTGGGTCTTCATTATTGCATAGAATGCTGTAAGCCTGAAAAATTGACAGTCCAAGACCCCTGTGTAGAGGCATATGCCTCAGGCTGTCCTGATTCTTTAAAAGCAGTGGACAGATAATGGTTTGACATTGGCTCACATTAGAGGTCATCAACTGATTTGCTCCATACTACTAATAAGGATTTATATAATTTATTAAGTGCCACAGGGAGAACTCCATGCTAGGGCTTTACAACTATCGTTGCACAAAGATCACAATTAATCTATTGATAAGTGTGTTCTGCAAATTAAAATTTTTGGTAGAGGGGAGGTTTCCCTTCTTTAGTGGTTTTGGAATTTTGTATTTATCAGGAATACAGTGCTGAGTCTCTGGTGTTCTCACTGGTTTTATTTTGTGGAGATAGTCCCTGCAACACTCTGGGCAGAACTAAAATTCTCAAGTAAGGAAATGAACCAAATATAAAGGCCCATTCTGACATTGTGAATATGCATCCGTATTTATCTTTAGGTCCCTTAGGGGTGAAACATCTCAGACCAAACTGCCCTATTAACCAAAACTCCTAACCTTACTAACCAAAAATTTTTCTTTTTTTCCTTTTTTACTAACATCTTAGACTCTAATTTAACCAAAAATTTCTTAAAGCATTCATGAGTGCTTGAATGTTAGTGATTTTGGTTTATATCTTTTGTTCATTCTGTATGTTTGAAAACATAATGTCAGGAATAAGAATCTTACACTAACACTGCACTTAAAAACCCTACAACCTTGAGCAAATTCCTTAACCTCGCTGTCTCAAATTTCTTACCTATAAAATTAGAATCAGAATACTACTATCTCACAGACTTGTTTAGAGGATTTAAATGATTTAATAAATGCCAGTAAATGACTTAATAAATGCCATTGGTCTTGAAACAATGTTTGGAAAGAGGTAACGATAAGGTTAATTATCATTACTTTTACTGTTTTTTGTTGTTGTTATTTTCTCATATGTAGGACAACTGTATACCATTCTAAGACAATTCGGGGTGAAAACTTCAGTCCAGATAGCCAGTTGGTGTAAGAATGTTTATTTTCAGTTTGATTGTTTTATCATTGTGTCAAAGAATAACAGCATAATCTCTATTCTCAAACCTTCCTCAGTCCTCTGATCTTCCCATAGTCACAGAAAGTGGGATTTGAATGGCTTTCATCTAGTTTGTCTTAGTAATAGACCCACAGTCCATCAAGAACAAATGCCATTCTATGGCCCTAGTTAAACAGAATTCATGATTGTCTTTTCCCCTAGGACTGCCTTGCAACCACAGCTGAGAATGGCAGCCTGCCAGTGGGCCTTGCCAGCTGGCTTGCCACTTTAGGTTTTGGAGAGTAGGAGCGCAGATATTTTTGATTCTGCAGGCCAATTCAAGCACAATTTACAATGGGGAAGAAAACCTATTACGGCAGTTTCACATGCCTTGAAGTTATGTCTTTAACATTAAAAAATGTAATTTCTTTATGCATATCCTTTCAAAATGAATGCTTGTAAATTATCAGCTAAAACTGGACACTTATAAAACAGCGTGTTGTCCAACACTTAATTGCAGATCCTGTAATGATACAAAATGATAGGACTATTGATGGTGAAGTGTTTCATTCATCCCTACTTGGACTCATCTCTTCAGTACATATTTAGTAAGTGCCTACTCTGTGCCCAGTACTTAGCAAGAGACTGCATTTACTTCATTATTGATGGCTTTGAGTTGGCAAATTCTGCTGTGATACTATTACTTATACCAGATTCATACTAGAAAATGTTGCTCACTAAATATCACCATGTTCAAACAAAATGTGAGATTATGAGTTTGCATTTAACAATTAATAATTGAGGTTATTGGTGGTTTTCTCATGACTGTCTGTCTCTTCTGTAGGACTTTGCCTTGTCTTCCAGTATATTTTTAGAGCTAAAATATTGCTTCATATGAGTTAAAAGTGCAACACAATAATTGAATGAATGAATATGACAATCTTAGTAATGCAGATTGCCCACTGGAGGAAGTAAGCTAATGATGAAAAGCTATAAGCCCGGGGGGCGGGGGGTGTTTTTATATCAAATTCTCTGTGGTAGTCTCCAGATAATTTTTCTTTATACTTAAAAATATATTTTATATGTTAAAGGTATATTAATGTATTATGCAGTGAAAGACATGTCATCTATAAGTGTTGGTAGGGATGGATACTGTCTATGCCACAAAAAACTTAAAATGTACTTAGGAAATACTGACACTTTTCCCCTGAACAGAGTTTTCTTTTTTGCTTTTTTTTTTTAATCCAAGAAGAGTTTTCTTTTTGAAACTTAATGTAGCTTTTAAAAATGTTCTGTTCTCTGTTTAATCTGCAAACTTAATATGATTGGATTTTTTGAAGCTGGTTCTTTAAACACTATGTGAAAACTTTTTCCTTGAATATTCTTAGTTCAATATGCTTTATATTTTTATCAGTGCTTTTTAATGAAACTCCAAAATAATTTTATATCTAGATTATTTTATAGGTAAAACAGAATATTTTCCCAGTATAAAGACCTTTTGAAGAAAGTCATTAATTTTGTATAATTGAATTTAGCTCCTCGGTTTTTTTTTAATCTAAGTTACCTTTAGAAACACCAATTAAGAAAATGAAGTGAATAGACTCCTATCTAAATTAAAAATATCATTATCTTATTAACTATAATTGTAGTTCAATACGACCAACAATGTGACAAAACAAGTTAAACAAATGGTTATTGGAAGTTGCTAACAGAGCCACTGGTGATGATCAAGAGACAGTGGATAAGGAGAGCCATATTTCCATAGTTTTCTGGCAGAATACATGTTTTGATGGGAAAAAGATACTGAAAAGATGTTTATTTATGATTCCTTTGTTCAACAAATCTTAATATGGCCATTTTGCCGCCCCCCGTCTGTTACCAGGGCTAGACTGGTGAGCCAGCAAGCCAACACATAGCTCTCACAGAACTTACCTTCAGGAAGAGAAGACAGACAATAGGTACATCAGTAAACAGGGTGAAATCAAGTAGATCTGAGTAGGAGAAGAAAATAACAAAGGTTAGAGAATGACTGTGGAGAGATACAGCCAGGTGTTTTTTTTTTTTTTTTTTTAAAGATTTTATTTATTTGACAGAGAAACACAACTAGAGCCAGGAACACAAACAGGGGGAGTGAGAGAGGGAGAAGCAGGCCTCCCGCTGAGGCTGAGCAGGGAGCCTGATGCTCCATCCTGGGAATCCGGGATCATGACCTGAGCCGAAGGCAGACACTTAATGACTGAGCCACCCAGGCACCCCTAGATACCCCCAAATTTGATTGAATAGTCAAGGAAATTTCATTTTGACCAGAGATGCCAACCCCTGGGAGAGCTGCGTTAGATGCTGTAGACAGAAGAAAGAGTTAAAGACCTCAACCGAGAAGCTTCAGGGTGGTATCAGTGAGGGACGGAAAGAAGGCATGTTTGGGGTACTTGCAAGCAGGGAAAGGACAGAAGAGGAGGTTAGCGATAAAAAATAACACCCCCTGAATCCTTAAAAACCATGGACAGAGTCAGACGACTATACCCCAAGTATAATGAAGAATTGTAAACAGCATAATGTCAGGCTGTTGTTCATAAAACTCTTTTGTGTGAAAGAATATTTATTTATAGTCCTTAAAGTTATAAGCATTTGGATCCTTGTTGGAGATAACATTCATGTTAATGTAAGTACTCAACATAATTTTTAACTGATAATGTGTTTTATCAGAACACTGGAAGGCAGTCAAAATAACTTGACATATTTACCTTTTCATCCATTTGCACAAATGCATTTTTAAGTTCTTTTTTTTTTTTTAAAGATTTTATTATTTATTTGACAGAGAGAAACACAGTCAGAGAGGGAACACAAGCAGGGGGAGTGAGAGAGGGAGAAGCAGGCTTCTCGCTGAGCAGGGAGCCCAATGTGGGACTCGATCCTGGGTCTCTGGGATCATGACCTGAGCCAAAGGCAGTCGCCCAACCAACTGAGCCACCCAGGCGCCCCTTAAGTTCTCTTATAATAAGATGATTTAATCAAACATGCAACTTATTTATTTATTTACCAACTATGTTGTGCCTTTGATTTCCATGACTTACTCCATAACTGGAAGCTTGTATCTCCTGTTCCCCTTCACCTATTTTGCCAATCCCCCTATTCTCCCCCCCTTTAAAACCATCAGTCTGTTCTCTGTAGTTGATTCTGCTTTTTGTTTATTTGCTTGCTTGATTTTTTGGACTCCACATAGGAGTGGAAATCATTCAGTATTTGTCTTTCTCAGCCTGACTTATTTCACTTAGCATAATACCCTCTAGGTCTATCCATGTTATCACAAATGGCATGATCTGATCCTTTTTGTGGTTGTGTAATATTCCATTTATGCATATGTGTGTGGGTATGTATATACCTCTTCTTTATGCATTTGTCTATTGATGGACATTAGGGTTGCTTTTGTATCTTGGCATTGGAAATAGTGCCACAATAAACATAAGGGTATATATATATCTTTCCAAATTAGTGTTTTTGTTTTCTTTAGATAAATACCCAGAAGTACAACTATTGGATCTTACACTATTTCCATTTTTATTTTTTTGAGGAACCTCCATACTATTTTCCACACTGGCTATACCACTTTGCATTCCTATCAACAGTGTACATTGGTTCTTTTTTTCCCATCTCCTCTCCAACACTTGTTATTGCTTGTCTTTTGAATTTTAGCCATCCTGACAGATGTAAGATAGTATCTCATGTGATTTTGATTTGTATTTCCCTGATGATGAGTGATGTTGAACATCCCTTCGTGTGACTGTTGGCCATCTGTATATCTCCTTTGGAAAAAATGTCTATTCAGTTCCTCTGCCTATTTTTAATTGGATTATTTGCTTGGTCTTTTTGTTGTTGTAGTTGCTGAGTTATATAAATTCTTCACATATATTTTGGGTATTTAGCCCTTGTTGGATATACAATTTATTTGCAAATATGTTCTCCCTTTCTGTAGTTGGCTTTTTGTTAATGGTTTCCATCACTATGCTAATGTTCTTCCACCCAATAGGTTGCCTTTTGTTTTGTTAATGCTTTCCTTCACTTTTTATTTTGATGTAGTCCCAGTAGTTTCTTTTTACTTTTGTTTCCTTTGCCTTAGGAGATATATCTAGAAAGACATAGCTACAGCCAATGTTAGAGAAATGTTCTCTTCTAGGAATATATGATTTCAGGCCACACATGTAGGTTCTTAATCCATTTTGAGTTTATTTTTATTTTTAGTATAAGAAAGTAGTCTGGTTTTGTTCTTTTACGTGTAACTGTACAGTTTGTTCAAGTCTCCATTCCATTTATTTAACTATATTCTTCCTACATGAAAACTTTAGACATTATTTTTCAGGGTGTACATATATGCGTATCTCTCTGGCTGACTTGATACTAACCCATTGCTTCTCTAACTAGAAAGAAGAGTGATGAACAATGTTTTCCATTCAACTATTTAACTATCAACATTTTTCATGATGATAAAATTTTGTATCTTTCAGAAACAGAAAATTTGAATTGAATTTGCATCTCTTCAAATAACTTTTTCCTAAAAAAAGATAGTCTTCTTTTTGATCAATGAAGATTAAAATTTGTTACCAAGTCTTGAGGTATTGTTTTGGCCTAGTATTTTCCTTCTCTTTATTTTCCAGACATGAATATCTGCCAAGCAAACACTATATTTAAACCCCTGAGAAGTTCAAAAGGGATTGGAGACAGCAAAGGGAGTTCTTTTATATTTCAATATCCTCTGTAATTAACATTTATGTCTCAGCATTAATGAAACTAAGCTTTTGCCTGCTTTTTATTTTCATTTTAGTGGTGAGGCCATTATTATTTGTGAGAAAGGACAGTCTAGTTTTTAAAAGTAATACAAGTAAATTGAAGGGTAATTGGAAGAGATAATGTGCTGTTGGAAAAACATGTCCAAATATTTGTTTGTGTAGTCGTTGACAGAATGGTGATCATCAGGCTAAACAAATTCTCCTTCACAAGCACCAACTTGTTGTTGAATGGCCTTCATGGTATTCATGTGATCACATTCTATCATACATGCTTGAAACTGCATCTTCAAATGGAGACTAATCTTACTGAAAGAAGTGTGCATGCTGCTTCTTTCTGTCTACATCTTAAAACTTAATCTAGATATGCACTTTAACCAATCCTTATTACCTCTGATCATATAGATATTTAATGTGCCCACTGATTCTTAGAAAAGAAAAAATCTGTAACAACATCCATTTTCCAGGACCCAAGTAGAGGCAAGTTCAACATTTAACAGTAGTCAAAACATAAAGGGTACTTTAGACACATCTCTGAACCCTCTACATCAGGCAAATAGTTTGCAATGTTTCATATATATCTATTTCCCAAAGTGTTAATGATTTATAAAGGCTGAAGCAAAATGGCAGCTATAATATAAGCTGGCAGACAAACTAAAATGACTGAATGATAAAAACAATACTTTATCAATTGTAATACCTGTCACTGAAATGTAGCAAAATTATTAATAAATACTGATACTACTGATTTTCTCCCCCCAGGAATAATTTGTTTTCCTAGGAACTCGAAGAGCAAGAGCTGGTTAACGACAAAATAAGCATCACTTACTAGTTATCAAATAATGACAGATAAGAAATTTGAATCTATTTTCCACCTATATGAGGGACATCTACATTAATCCTAAAATGATAAGTAAGGCAATAATTGATTATTTCACTGGTAATTATCTGTATTGAATGATTCTGGCCCTTCAGGGGAATAATACTTTATATTCTAATGGTCATGGAATTTGACTCATTGCAGTATTTGATTTTAGTGGTCTAGAACTGAACCCCGCAGTATCTCTGAGGTATGCCTATATATCTCCTGAATCTATATGATGTAAAACTTGGTCTGTCTGATCAGTGGAGCTAATAAATAATGTATTAAGTAACAATAATAATTTAAATAGTTATGCATAAGAGAATTGCAATCCTAATTAAAATTTAGTTAGAAATGAGATTGTCAGTATCATAATAAAGCATTAGAATCTGAAGAGCAAATTGGAAATACTAGAGTGTATTAAATTTTAATTAATCTTTTCATAGAGAAGGTGGCCTATAAATACTGGAAAGTTTCAACTCAGTTATATCTTCTTGTGACTGAGTCCTTAAAATAATTGTATATTAGTATATGTAATTCATCCATTAGAAAGCTAATGCAAAACTGAGATATGGTTTGTAGGTAGCTACCATTACCCCATAAAGTACGTAAATTTAATTGTTCAGTAAGTATTAAATGTTCACTGAATAAGGCAGATTGATATATTGGATCTCTGGTAAAGAAAATCAGTGGATCTAAATGTTGGCATGCTGCATTTTGTTAATTATAAGAGTTATCCTCAAAATTGTGTTAAAAAGAAGGTAGTAGATATGTATAATACTTGATAAGAAACTAAAAGTCTCATTAAAAGCATACAGAATTCTAGAATTTGTTGGGGGATGTCCAGCTTAAATCATATTTAACTATTTTAAAAACTTGTTGTAACTTAAAATAACAAACATAACAATATTAATATATATTGCTGGCTTACTTTATGTGAGCCAGTTGCTTCTCTAAATTCATTATTGCTCAGAACACTTAAAAGATAGACATGTGAGTATCTACATGATACATAAAGCATACAGCAGTCAAGCTGAAACAGTTTTCAAAATTATTCATATGTTCATTCAATTTGTATATGTTAATCCAAAGAAAACTCTTTTATTTCCCAAAACTGGTTAAATGTTTTATAATTTCTTAACAGACATTTGAAAATTACTTACATTCTTAAACTTGGAGGAATTAATCATTTTTTCATCTTTCTGTAAATCCCCTTAAATACTAATGAAACCCTGCAAAAGATAGTACATTAAGAAGAGATTACAGTTTATCTAGATTTCATTTACATTATTAAAATGGGAGACTCAATAGATCAACATTTTTCCTTCCCCAAAACCCTTTGAGTCTTTATGATATAGTATACAATACAACAATATAGTGAAATAGTCAACAATCATAGAAAAACAATGATATTTCCCTAAAAACTGAATATAATACAGGAAGCAATTGTTCTCTGTTTTCAGTGTAAAGGAAAACTAAATAAACACTGTTAACTATAGGAATAACATAAATATTAAAACTACTTTTAATACTTAAAGGTAACACATAAAATGAGGGTTTTCAAAGAAATTTGCTATCACTCACAGTGGTTTAGGTTCAATGTGATGTCGAATCAATTAAGTAGGCATTAAATTTCTTTTTGTCTTATATATTCCATGACAATGTTAAGCCTTAGTACATGTAAAACATGTATAGTAGTTTTCTCAATGACTGTTACTCTTTAAGTACCCTCCAAATAATTATCTAGCTTCTACTAGGGAACTAAAGTCATCCTTCAAGTTCTCCTCCTTCTGAATCTTCTCTTTTTTTTAAGATTTTATTTATTTGACAGAGAAAAACACAGCCAGAGAGGGAACACAAGCAGGGGGAGTGAGAGAGGGAGAAGCAGGCTTCCCGCCGAGCAGGGAGCCCGATGCGGACTCGATCCGGGTCTCCATCCCGGGTCTCTGGGATCATGACCTGAGCCGAAGGCAGTCGCTTAACCAACTGAGCCACCCAGGCGCCCTCTTTCTGAATCTTCTTAATTAAAAGAAAGAAAGAAAGAAAGAAAGAAAGAAAGAAAGAAAGGAAGAAAGAAAGAAAGAAAGAAAGAAAGAAAGAAAGAAAGAAAGGAAGGAAGGAAGGAAGGAAGGAAGAAAAGTTAAATTTTAGCTTATGAAGATAAGAGTACCAGATACTTTGATAGTTTCTTTTTTTTTATTTTTTAAAGATTTTATTTATTTATTTGACAGAGAGAGATCACAAGGAGGCAGAGAGGCAGGCAGAGAGAGAGGAGGAAGCAGGCTCCCTGCTGAGCAGAGAACCTGATGAGGGCCTCCATGCCAGGACCCTGAGATCATGACCGGAGCTGAAGGCAGAGGCTTTAACCCACTGAACCACCCAGGAGCCCACTTTGATAGTTTCTTAATGTGAAATATTGCACAGGCAAATTTTTCATATGATGTGGTAAATTCTGTTACCAAACATATGGCCTCTGAGAAATTGTTCAACAGATGAGCATCAAACATTAAGTTCTTTGAAAGTTTGCTTACTTGTTCTATTATCACAAAAATAAATTCTATCTGTGATTAATTCTTATTAATAAAGAAAATTTAAGATCCATGGTATTTGCTTAAAAATATGCTTTTGAGACTTAAAAATCTTGTATGTAGTTTTCAATGCGTATGCATGCTTACTTCCATAAGTGGCACTTATCTGGCAGAACCTGGGTGAAATCTAAAGGGAACCTGATCTCACTTACTTGCGGTGCATGAGGGGCAAACTGGAGGACAGTGGCAGAAGGAAAGCAAATGGAAACTAGGGTAATCTAGGGAGGGAAACGAAACAACAGAGATTTTGAACACAGAAACAAACTGAGGGACTTGGAGGGAGGGGGGTGGAGGGATGGGAGAGCCTGGTGGTGGGTACTGGGGACACCTAAAGCGTGGAG
>PITA01017243.1:0-16492 GCA_004023965.1 Spilogale gracilis | reverse complement strand
CGTGCTTTCCTACAAAAAAAAAAAAAAAAAATAAAGGGAACCTGACTGAAAGCTTTTACAAAGACTACGATATGGTTTCATACAAAAGACGTTGAATTCAAAAAGCAAAATCTGAGTTGCCATTGTATTGGAGTAGATGCTCCATTGTAGAAGAACAGGCTTAAAAATATAACTAGGATTAGGAAGGGGAAATTTTCTGTAAGGAAAACTATTAATAGTAGGGTTTGTAAGTGAAATGATATGCTCACAGAAAAATAGCTGTGTTACTAAGTTAACCTAAACTATTTTTTAGTAGACCAAACCAATTTTTCCAATACAGAGAGTTTAGATACAATGATGGTCAATGTAAAATATCAATTGAGAAACTCCAAAAATTAGGGATCCATCCTGGAGACATAAAAGTTGAAAAGATGTATAATGAATATATATATAAAGTGATTAAGCCTATGAAAACTGGCTAGAGACATCACTCACTTCCATTTCCAATATTGAGAAGTGGTTGAAAGAATATAGTATTTGGAGAAAATCAAGGTAGTAAATAAATATATATTTTATATAATTGAATGGTTAAGTCATGAGACTGTGCCAGGAGATAAAAAGGCTAAAAGTGTGTTTTGGACTCCACTGTTTTGTATTTAAAATGAGCAGATAAACAGTAGTTATCACTCTGTATATTACATGCCCAGAGCTCATTTATCTTCTATCTGGAAGTTTGTACCTTTTGACCTTATACCCACATCTTTCATCCTCCCCCCACCTGTGGTAACCACCAATCTGTTACATTTCTAAGAGTTCAAATACTTTTTAGATTCCACATATAAGCTAGATCTAACTGTAGTGTCTGACTTCACTTAACCTATTAACCTCGTTTCATCCATGTTGCTTCAAATGACAAGATTTCATTCTTTTTTAATGAAATAATATATACCACATTTTCTTTATCTAATGAATTAACCAACTTAGGCTTGGCTATTGTACATAATGCAGCAATGACCATGGAGGTAAAAGCATCTTTTCAAGTTAGTGTTTTTGCTTCCTTTGGATAAATACCTAGAAGTAGGGTTGCCGGATCATATGTGGTTATATTTCTTTAATTTTTTGAGGAATCTCCATAGTGTTTTCCATAGTGGCCTTCGGTCATGATCTCAGGGTCCTGGGATGGAGCCCTGTATCAGGCTCCCTGTTCAGTGGGGGAGCCTGTTTCTCTCTCTCCCTCTACCACTCCCCCTACTTGTGCACTCACTCTTTCTCTGTCAAATAAATAAAATCTTAAAAAAAAAAAGAAAGAAAACTTGGATATTTTTGTACTGCTTTGTTTTAAACGTTTTCTTTTTGTGAGGAGGGCAAGTGTTTTGCGTATGAGTCCAGTGAAGCAGACAAGATGTTTATCTCACAGCTACTGGGTAGCTTTTGCCCAATCCTTTGGCAAAATTTAGATACTGTCCAATAGAAGAGCAGAAGCACAACTGTTATAGTCAAGCCTTGAAAACAATAGAAAAGAAAAGAAAAAGGCATAAGAAGAAAAATGTGCAAATAAGTTTGCATTGGTGCTTTCCAAGCATAAGTCCTAACTTGCTTGGCACTAAATATTTTTGAATGCAGGTTTTAATTTGCTAAGCACATTCATATAGTTTGAAAGCACTCAGGTACTTTATATAGAGCTTTAAGTTTATTTCTTAAACAGAAATTTTTGAAAATTGATTATAAAATTTTCTAGGCTTCATATGCCTCAAACCTTATTTTCTAAACAAACTGTAAATAGTATTGTTAGTTATCAATTATGGAGATTTCTCTTTAGAATGATTTGTGCATTAAAAATTCTCAAAGGAACAATTTGGAAAAGGGTAAATCATTGTTATACTTCTGGCCTTTTATTATCTATCATCTACAATACATTAGAGGTTGATTTTACTTACAGTTTGCTTTTTTTTAATTTTAATTTCAGTTTTTATAATATAAACATGCATACCAAAACATAGGTATGCTATTTTTTAAAGTAGGGTATAATTGACATATAACATACTCGTTTCAGGTGTACAACATAATGATTCACTATTTGAATATATTGCAAAATGATCACAAGTGTAGTTAGCATTAATCACCATAGTTAAAGAAATTTGTTTTTCTTGTGATGGGGATTTTTAAGAGCTATTATTTTGTAAATTTCAGATATGCCATATAGTATTATTAACTGTGGACACCGTGCTACACACTACATCCCCATGACTTATTTATTATTGAAAGTATATACCTTTTGACCTCCTTGACCTATTTTACCCACTCTCCACTGCCTCTGGCAACCATCTCTTTGTTCTATGAGCTATTTTTCTTTCCCCTTCCTTCCTTCCTTCCTTCCTTCCTTCCTTCCTTCCTTCCTTCTTTCAAGATTCCACATATAAGTGAGGTTGTATGGTATTTGTCTTTGTCTTGTTGTATCACTCAGCACGATGACTTCAAGGTCCATCTGTGGTATGGCAAATGGCAAAATATTTCATTCCAATGTATATATACTACCATGGGCACTTAGGTTGTTTTTATATCTTGGCTACTGTAAATCATGCTACAGCGAATATAGGGGCATGTATATATTTTTGAGTTACTCTTCTCATTTTCTTTGGTTAAATACCCAGAAGTAGAATTACTGGGTTGTAAGGTTACTGTATTTTTAATTTTTTGAGGAAACTCTAAACTCTGTTTTCTTTTTTTTAAGATTTTTATTTATTTGACAGAGAGAAACATAGCCAGAGGGGGAACACAAGCAGGGGGAGTGAGAGAGGAAGAAGCAGGCTTCCTGCTGAGCAGAGAGCCTGATGGTGAGAGAGGAAGAAGCAGGCTTCCTGCCGAGCAGAGAGAAAACTCTGTTTTCTGCACCAGTTTACATTCCTACCAACAGTGCCCAATGGTTCCATTTTCTCCACATTTTGCCAATATTTGTTATTTCTTCTCTTTTTGATGATAATCATTCCAACAGGTGTGGAATAAGGAATACTATTCTTTTTTAAGAGAAATGACTGAAAAGACAGATTACTTGCCCTATTTAAATAATCTAAAAAATTATAGCACATTACAGTCCTATTTAAAAGGTAAAGTAAAACCTGCTTTAATCTTGGCCATAAAGAAAAATAGTTCTGATTAGATGTGATACAGCATCAGCAGGAAGATCCCCCCCTACCCCCAAGAGGAGTTTCTCCTATTTCATAAAAACTGATGAGTTTTCCCTTCCCTGAGGTAAGATAAAAATATTTGTAATTTAGGAGTACTCCTCTTTGTCATGTATTTCAAGGAATCTAAAGAAATCATAGTACTATTTTTAGCATACTCTCCATCAAACCAGTGAATAAAGCTATGAATTAAATGAGTTTGTGTATCTAGAAAGTACAATTGTAGAGGTTTCTTTTTTCCTTTTTTTCCCATTTTTTTAACTGAAGTATAATTGACACACAAACTTGCATGAGTTTTGGGTATACAACATAGTGATTCAACAACTTTATACACTATTCTTTGTTCATAAGTGTAGCTATCATCTGTCACCACACAATGCTATTAAAATATCATTGATTATATTCCCTATGGCGTATCTTTAGTCCCCAACAATGTTTCTTTTAATAAAGAAGGGGAGGATTTGATCATTTTTAATATTCAGAAAATATTTAAAAACCTAGAAAAACACAATAAAATATTAGTCCTACTAACTGCTGATGACTAACTTTATTCTGGGCATTTATGTATATAACCAAAAGAATAGGAAAGAGTTAACATGTAAAACTGCATTTCCTCACGAAAAGCAGAAGTTCTTTGAAACAGTCAACAAATAGTTATGAGTCCTCACCAAGTGCAAGAATCTAAGGGCTGAAGATACAGTGACAAAACAGATAGCCATCTCTGCCCTCACCGGAGGAGGCAGACATGCCAAAAGGTAGGCTATTAGCATGTCCCATGAAAAAAGTGCTGTGGAGAAAGAAAAATGGGAACGGGCACATGTGCTATTCTAGGAGTATGGGTTGTCCTTGGGCCACCTCTCATGTGATTAGCATTGAATGACTTAGGTAATTAAAAGAATGACTTAGAAGTCAAATTAAAGCAGAATTCTGGGTGTCCTGAGGTAGTAATGATGAAACTGTCAGAGGAAAGGATGAGAGAAAGCAGGTTCTGGGGCTCCATCTTTACTCTATCTAAGCATATATTATCTATAGGTCCTACTGATCATTCTGCCATTGCATTTCATCTCATTAAGATACCAATTTTAACGCCTAATATGCCAGACATTGTGCTATATATTTTAAGTACAAGGATGGCTAACTCTAAGCCTAACCCTAAAATTCTGGCATCTTAATAATATCGACCAGTATAACTCTTTGATGTAAATTATTTAAAGATTATACTTTCATGTTCTGATTCATTAAAGCATACACTTATAGTAAATAGTTCTTGAAAGGGAATTTAACATTGATAGGGACATTCTCTTGTTTAGATTCTGGGAAGAATGCTTCATGTGCATTACTTCATAAAATCACTGAAATAATCCTTATTATGATTCTCATTTTAAGGTAAGGGGGGAAGATATCTAAGTTTATGGAGTAAGCAAGTGGCAAAACAGACACTGAATCCAAAGTCTTCATTTATTCTTCATGTCCAAATATGTGTGTGGAAACCATTCCATGAGATTCATTTTGTAGCTTGATGATATCATGATTGCATGTACAATATGGAAGAAGTAAAATTATGTGAAAATGTGTTAAAATATAATTCAGTATAAATATATAGTATGTATACACAAATACACACTCACACACATATATCCATATGCTTCTCTAATGATGGACTACAAGATTGAACTCCTCCAAGCAAAATGATCAAGTTTAAATGATGATGCTTAGACCTCAAAGCAGTTCTCCTTTCCAGAAGTTGCATACTTATTAGAGCATTCACTACTAAATTCTCTTTTTATGTACTGATGGAAGTCTCAAAAGACAAGCTGTCTATAGCCAAAATATAAAATGCCTGTGCAGTTAGGTCAAACACTCTGATCTGCCTCCCAGTTATTACTGTCACAAAGCTCCTTTTTATTTTGTCAGATGAAATAAAAATGTGAGTTTGCTTATGCTTTATAACCAGAACTACAAGTTCTTGGGATTAACAGAAGCAAAATGATTCAAATGGCTGCTTATATAAAACATTGGTCCAGTTCTCTGCCTTATGCTTTGAAGGGAACACATAATTTTAATTACCTCTCATGTATAAAGGGGAGAATGACTTTTCTCCAGCCATTTCCCTGGGGTCTGCAATATTTGGAGTTGCTCAACCAGCAGCCATGTTGTTGCATGAAAAATCATGCAAATTTCATTTTATGCCCAAAAGGTGAAAATAATTGGGTTTATTAGAAATAGAAATTCTGAGACTATACCACAGTCCTTTTTCTGTTTTTCATATTTCCTTGTTTGCACATAGGCATATATACTTCTGTAAAATCACTGTCTCATATACATATCATATATATATATGTATATATATATAAAGTCATTATGCCCTTGGCCAATAGTAGAAAGCCAGAGTTTTAAGAAACTCAAGGAAAAGACTCTGTCAAAATGTCTAGACTTTGACAACTAACCTTCAGTACCTGGCAGCCTGAGGCAAATCACTTCACCCTCCTTTGCCTCAGATTTCTTACCACCATTATCTCCAAATTCTGTTAAAATTCTATTTACATATCAACTCATACTCAGAGAATTTATAATTTCCAGATTCAGGGGGATCTTTGTTACTGCATTATTGTAGCTGAAGTACTGGATTTATACTTACAGAATCTGAAGATGGAGGAAGGTTTTGAGTACTAGTTATATCTTATATCTAGATATAGTGTTATCTTAAAGGTAACGGGTGCTACTCAGTGATGCCAGAAGCTTGGGCCACAGTCTTTCCAGTTTTGATAATTACATGTCTCAACAATATAAAGCTGAACATTCAGAGGCAGCAGTTCACTGTTAGTCTAGAATCTGTGTCAATCATTCGGCTCTGCTGATCAGAATTTAAAGTCGTAGTTTTCCTCCTTAATCACTAAAACAGTTGTTTCATATTTCAGTGGTTCCTTGATAATGTTTCTAGTTTACCTTGTGTTGTAACACTCCTGCTATCTGTAAAATAAGCATTTTCAAGAAAATGGGTAATGAAAGACTCATGGGTAGATTGAGGTCAAAGCCCACTATTTTGGCCTTTGAAAGAATCTCTAGTTGTCGTTGGCCTTTGAAAGAATCTCCTACCTGGCGTTTCTAGATCGATGTTATTACTTCACTTAGGATTACTTCACTCAACCAATTTGAGACATAGGTTTATCTTCTATATTTTCTCAAAGAACTTATTTGAATATCAGAACAGAATTTATTAATATATAATAAAGAACATGCCGGAGTCCAGCTCCGGCTGAACCAGGAGTCCCTGAAGGAAGGATGGTGTCAGCAAATGAATAACGAGAGAGCCCCAAAGATTCTTTTCGAATGGAGGCATCTCTGACTTGCTGGCTTTCAGTGTCTTTATTTACAGGCAACAAGTTAAAGATTCTCATGAAGGAAAATTTTTTTTACAGAGTGATTTTTTACTACACAGTGTCTTTATGACAGAAACAGTGCTTTTGTGAAACGTAGTGCTTTGATGAATGAAATATGTTTTTGCAGGTGTACATATCTACAATTTAGAGTTTACTCCTTCAACCAAACCAAATGCATGTTAATTAGTAAGGTTTTCTACAATTTCTTACATTTGGCGCCTAGACGATAAAAGGTAGACTAATCATATAGTGTTTTTTAAGCAGGTCTTAACAGACAAGAAAGCAATGGAAAGGCTTAGATGAGTTATATACAACGTTTAAGCTACATTATTAATTCAGTAGCCAGAAGTTAGTCTGTTTGGCATCAAAGAGAAAGATAACTTATTTTGCAAATATAAAAGCTCTTGCTCAAGCCTCTTGTCAATGACTGGGCGCAGAACTCTTTATGAATCCTTTGCGTACGTGGCAATGTTCTTGTTAATACAGTTTTATTTCTTATATTAAACCTTTTATTTAACCATTCAGGAGCCTTGACAATCTTCACGACAGAACTGCAGGAAATTTAAAGGTAAAGTACAAGAAGTACACACTTAAGGACTGCAAAGGAGTCTCAGTTTGGCCTAGAGCGTCCTGAGGCCCTGTCAAGAGTAATGTGGTTTGCTTTTAGGATAAAGACCAATTAGTAAAAAAGGAGACACGAGTTTCACGCCATCAGCAGGAGCGAGGCTCCGACAGCCCCTTCCTCGCTGTGACCGCGTCAGGCCTAGTGGGGTTATTGTCCAGCCGCAGGAGCTGTGCTCTATTGTCACCTTCTCACTGAGACTTATGGAAGTCAGTGAGTACCCATGGGACAGGAGCCTTGCTCAGACTGCCACCTTCCCCATGGCGACTCCATTAGCCTGCGAGACCCGGGCGGCTCCTGACAAGGACATTTTGGTCAACTAAAAAATTCATCATCTCTGCAAGACAAAGAGGACGTGGGACCTGCTTTTTATGACATCCTCTTTGTTCCTCCTCCATAAGAATATGGAATGATTATCTGTCCAGAAATATTAATCTTATGGGTATAGCACTCAATAACAACATTATATTTCTCTTTTTTTCCCCTAACCTCCATATAAATCCCATGCTCCCATTCACATTTTCATTAACTCATTGTAAAATATTCCCAAAGTGAGTATTTATCTTATAGAAATGTGTGATTGGTTCAGTGACTTTCTGGGATTAGAATATATCATTATTTCTTATCAGCCACTTATTCAAAAAACATCTGTGTGAGTTCTAAATTATTTTGCTTCATCAATTTGTCTCCTTTTTTTCAAGTAGAAAAGATACATTTTTTTTTCCTGATCTTGTCTTTAAATTTTGGGGGGATATATAATTGCTTTCTACTTGTTAAGATTCCAACAAAAATCATGAATACAAGCTTAGGCTCTACACATAAGGAAAAAAACCCAGGGACATATATACTTCATCTTTGTATTTCCAGATAATGGTTACAAAAACTATCACAACTAGATTTATTTTGCTGCCATATTTTCCTGATAGTTAAACCTTGTTTTTTTTTTTTTTTTGGTTTTTATTTGTTGTTGTTATTGTGGTTTTGTTTTGTTTTGTTTTTTGTAATTTAAGCCAATATAGATATAGGTTTTTCATTATCCTTCATGAGGGAAAAATACAAGTGACTATAAATCAATATGTCTATTTGTTTTCTTGACTATAGTCAGCACCAAAATGGCATTTTAATAACTAATACTGATCTCAATATAATCCACTATACTTTTGATTCTTCTGCGATCTGATAGTGTGTCATTCTAGTTTAATCTTCAAAGTGTTGAATACCACATGCAACAGGTTATTTTAACTTTTAATAAATATATTCTCTTCAAACAGTAGTCATTTACAGTGTTGTTAAGTACTATTGAAATGCTAGGATCCTCTCCAATGTTGTCTGATTGAACTCCTTCCTCTTCTGTTCACATATCCATCTAGACATTATCATCCTGCAACCCTGCCATCTGCTTTGTCATGTGCATCCCAGAATCATTGCAGTTCAGACCTAGAGTTAGATCAGAAGCTCCTTCTTCACCATCGCAGGCCTCAGAGCCATTTAGCTATTATATTGAAAACATTCTGAAGGCAAGCATCATCTTTTCTTTGTAGCCATAATTCTTAGCATAGTCTACATCGCATAGTAGACATTTAATAAGATTTTTAAGTAAGTGGATAAATAAATATACCAAGGATTAACCCTGAATTTTGACCTCCTGTCCTAACACTTGCTAGTTTTTTTTTTTAAGATTTTATTTATTTGACAGAGCAAAACACAGCCAGAGAGGGAACACAAGCAGGGGGAGTGAGAGAGGGAGAAGCAGGCTTCCCGCTGAGCAGGGAGCCCGATGTGGGGCTCAATCCCGGGTCTCCGGGATCATGACCTGAGCTGAAGGCAGTCGCTTAACCAACTGAGTCACCCAGGCACCCAACACTTGCTAGTTTCTTTACCACATATTCTACGTCTCAATTCTCAAACCTTTAAAACCTAAAGTCTTATATTAAGCCTGGATAAACTTTCTCAGGCTCTAGGTGTCAAATAATGAAATTCATCATTTTTTTTTCTGCCCTTCTTATTCATTAACCCAGCTTAAACCTCTAGATATATATACCTATCCAGTTCAGATTACAAACATTAATTTGTTATACATTTATGTTTACTGATTTCCTATTCTGTGCTGTGCATTTTTTTCTTTGTGCTGTGCATTTTTAATACAAAGAGGAGCAAAAACTAGCATAGCCTTTGTTTTCTTATAGTCTAGAAAAGGAAAATAGTTAGATAATTGTAAAAAATGTAAAAAAGTTTCAACTCTGAAAAAATGCTGCAAGAGAATAAGATATACAATATTTTGAGAGATCATAATAAAGGTGTGTTTTACTTTATTAGTTAAGCTAGGCTTTCCTGAATAAGGTACACATGAGCTCCTACCAAAAGGAAAAACTAGAAATTAACCAGTTGATAAGTATGTGTGAGAAAATTCAGGCAAACTCTTGAGAGAGCAAACAGACAAGGAATGGAAAAGGCCACTATGTTAAAGCAGAAGGAATGCAGGAAAATATGCTAAGGGAAGAAATTAAAGAAGTAGAGATAATCAGATCATGTAGAGTTTTTAGGTAACTTCAAGATTTGTCTAAAAGGCTAAGAGGACACAAGGGAGAGAAGTGATCAGATTTTCATTTTTAAATGATTACCCAACTTTCAGTATTGTGAGAGAAGAAAAGGGGCACTAAGGTGGAGGTGAATAGATCAGTTTGTCATCAAGAGAGTTTTCTGACTTGTACTAGATGGATGTGGTTGTTATTCAGCAAGATAGAAAACTCAGTGTGTGGAAAGATCATGAATTTGATTTGGGACATGAATGTGTGTTTGGAGATAAGTCCTAGGAGAGATGTCTTATAGGAAATTGAATGTATTGACTTAGATCTCCGAAGAAATTACTTGTGTCTGGGTAATAATTCATGTGGACATGGAAAAGAGTACAGAATAAAAGTAGGGAAAGCCTAAATCTAAACTTTGAGGTACTCCACCACTTAATGTCTGTACGTAAGAAGGAGCCTGTAAGCAATGAAGAAAGAGCTGACCCAGAAAGAGTGAAATATGGTAAGTGTATGACAGAAGACTATGGGAAAAAATATGTCTTGAGAAGGAGGGATGACATTGTGTCAACACTATCATGGTATCAACTAAAATCTGAAAAACGTTCATGAGATTTAGTAACATGGAAATTTTGGGAATCCCAGTAAGAGCTGTTTCAAAGGACTCATGAGATTAGAGGCCAGAATAATGGGTGAGGAGTTGAGTGGAAGTCAAAATGGACATAGATATAGACAACTCTAGCCTCTTTAAGGCTTTGTGATTATGATGTTGGTGACTCCCTGGGAAAGTAAAGTGACTTAGTACCTTGGAAATTCTTTTGCCATTGCCTTATTTCTTGTTCTTGCTTTATTCTAAAGCTAGTGATAGAATTCTAGAGTGCCTCCCTGTTGGGACAGGCCACTTTGTTAATTTCTAAACATGATGAATACTTGCTTCTTATACTGCCTAATCGTATCAATAGATTTTTTTTAAAGATTTTATTTATTTATTTGACAGAGAGAGATCACAAAGTAGGCAGAGTAGCAGGCAGAGAGAGAAGGGGAAGTAGGATCCCCGCTGACCAGAGAGCCTGATGTGAGCATCAATCCCAGTACCCTGAGATCATAGCTAGCCAATGTCTAGTACATCATTAGTTTCAGATATAGAGTTAAATAATTCGTCAGTTGACTATAACACCCATTGATAATCACATCACGTGGCCTCCTTAATGCCCATCACTCAGTTATCCCATTCTCCTGCCCACCTCCCCTCCAGCAACCCTCAGTTTGTTTCTTATAGTTAAGGGTCTCTCATTGTGTGTCTCCCTCTCTGATTTCTTCCTCTTCCATTTTCTCTCCCTTCCCCTATGATCCAGTGCACTGACTCTTATATTCCACATATTTGTGAAACCATATGATAATTGTTTCTCTGATTGACTTACTTCACTCAGCATAATACCCTCCAGTTCCATCCATATCAATGTAAATGGTAAGATTTTATTCTTTCTGATGGCTGAGCAATATTCCAGTGTGTGTGTGTGTGTGTATCAATCTTCTTTATTGACTTGTCTGTTGAAGTGTATCTGGGCTCTTTCCATAGTTTGGTTATTGTGGACATTGCTGCTATAAATATTGGGGTGCAGGTGCCCCTTCAGATCACGACATTTGTATTTTTGTGGTAAATACCTAATAGTGCAATTGCTGGGTCATAGGGTAGCTCTATTATTAACCTCTTGAGGAACCTCCACACTGTCCTCCAGAGTGGCTGCACCAGCTTGCATGCCCACCAACAGTGTAAGGAGGCTCCACTTTCTTCTCATCCTCACTAACATTTGTTGTTTCCAGGCTTAATTAATTGTATTAACAGATTTATAAAATCTTCTTACAAGGTTCAAAGTACAACACAGTTGATGACATCTATGTCCAAATTCCTATTTCCATGACTTCCTCGGTGTGGGTTTTTAAGTTTTCTCTGAAACATTTAAGAAATGGAATTTAGAATTAGGGTACATAAGAAAAGTGGTATCAGGATGAAATATTAGGTATGAGGCAATTGTGATGCCTCAGACAGTGAGGATGGACTTATTATTACCTTTACTCCATTTCCTTCTCCCTTTTAAGAAATAGTACTTTGGGGCACCTGGGTGGCTCAGTTGGTTAAGCGACTGCCTTCGGCTCAGGTCATGATCCAGGATATCTATCCCAGGATAGAGCCCTGCATCGGGCTCCCTGCTCAGTGGGAGGCCTGCTTCTCCCTCTCTCACTCCCCCTGCTTGTGTTCCCTCTCTAGCTGTGATTCTCTCTGTCAAATAAATAAATACAATGTTTAAAAAAAAAAAAGGAAAAAGAAATGAGTAATGAGTACCTGGTGATTATTCTATACCATATAAGGCACTAGCTGATAAGTAGGAAAGGTAAATGAAGATAATTATAAATATGCTACAAATGCAGAAGAAAGGCTGTGTCAGAATAAACAAATAGAAGACTGAAGATAATGAGATTAAGAGAATGAGTGTAAGATTATTTTGAATGCAACACTGAGATGCAGTGATAAATAGAGAACTAGTAACAAAACAAAATTTAGGGCACCTGGGTGGCTCCATCAGTTAAGAGTTGGACTCTTGGTTTTGGTGGCTCAGGTCATGATCTTAGGGGAGATGGCGCCCGGTATGGGGCTCCCTACTCAGTGAAGATTCTGCTTTTTCCTCTCTTTTTTCCCTCCCCCTGCTCATTCTCTCTCTCAGATAAATAAATAAATCTTAAAAAAAAAATAACTGAGATTATCTTAGAAAAACTCTGCACTAGTTTAAAAAGAAAGAAATATTGGTTATTGTAATAATGCAGATAATTTTGGAGAGTAGATATAAACAGGAGACCTTATGTAATTGAAGTATTCTCAAGACTTGTGAATACTGGGAATGTGTCAAAGGGAAAGGCAGTCAGTTTGGAGTCAAAGGAGCTTTACATGAAAGATATTTTAAGGGGGGGATATTTTTAATAAGTTGAAATATAATTTTTAGCTTCTTAGCTATCATGTGTTAGTAGGGCATCCAAGCATTCAGAAAAATATACAAATCCACTGAGAGCTGTCATGCAGCTATCTAAACATTTCCTCACATGCTCTCTGGAAAGGCCCACTCAGTAACCAGCATTTTCTAACATTTCCCCTAGATTGATAAAGACAACTTAGAAAGTCCATTGATTGGAAATATGTCACAAATTTATTTAGTTATATTTACTTACATCAGACTGGAAAGTTAAGTTATACTTTTAGCTGTAAGTAAATCACTTTAAGTTTATTAGTTTCTAGTATGTGTTGTGAGTCTGTTCTTAGACAACCTCAAGTGTTTCAATTTTGTCACAAGCAAATGTACACAGTACTCTCGATTTCTCATATCCAGTTCTTCTAGGGGAGGTTTAATTTTAGGGAACCAAATTCTAAATTTTATGTCTTTATCCTTCAAACATGTTTGCTTTACTTATTGCCTTTGGGTTTTTGTCAAAAAACAATTTTTAAGCATATTTATGTTGAAATAATCCACATGTGCTATAAGACCTAACAATGACCAAGAACTGTAAGGTAATTTTAAACTAAGCCAAATATACTCAGTGGTTTTTTTTGTTTTGTTTTGTTTTTTGTTTTGTATTAGTTGAATAAACATTTGAGTAGAACCTTCAAGTTTGAATAATAATATTTGCCCAAAAAAGTTATAGATTTCTAGTTAATGTAATATTAGATATTTTGTGGATATTTAAGGAACTTTACATATTTTTTCTTAGATCTCTTAATGATTTAAAATTAATATATGCTTAAAAATGCTTTATTCTCATTTTACAAGTTGTTTATTTGAAAAATTTTCTCACTTGATGGCCGTTATGATTTTTATGAAATGCAAAATTCTCCCTTCATTCCTTGCTCTGAACAAGTCTTTAAGTAATTATTCCTAATATGTGAGTTGTTAGGTTTATTTTTGACTTTTGTCTGTTATTTTGCTTTGCTTGATAATCAAATATTTTGCAATATTTCCATGATCTAGTAAAATATGTGACTTACTTGACTCAATGACATATACAGATAATGATTAAACTCACAGCAATTGAAGTCTAATTATTGACCAGTGATCTAGATAATGAACAAATAAGCCTATGTATCACTGTTCCCATCTTGGAGAGATTGAAAGGGTGTAGCGATATCTTCCTATCCAAAATATTGGTTGTGTCCCTAGGAGTCTCCTGAAAACTTAAAATATCTTTGGGAAGATAAGTTGTGTTGGGAAGGGAACCGAAATATACCTTGGGAAAAATCAGTCAGTCTTACTTAATTGTAGATTTTCATTTGCAAAGTACAGATAAATTTTGTTATGCAGATTGCTCTCATTTTTAAGGTAATTTCTGTGATTTTTTCAAGCGAGAACGATGATATTTATCTTCAATTATTCCCTTGATCACCTATCAAATCCATCCCTTAACAAAATTCTGAGAATATAAGGAAGCTTTCAAGAGGCTTTGGGGAAATGACTGTGGGACTCTGGCCCTGGAGAAATGGAAATTGTAATAATTGTACCAGGAAACTGTATCCGTGGTGGGAAGAAGCGGGAGTTTGAGCTGATATTGAATAGTCAGATGCATAAGTAAGAACCAGAAATACAGTGAAAAGAAATTTTTCTTTCCCGGTTTTGTTTCTGGAATATATTCTGTTAATAGCATATGACCTTCCACAGCAGATGTTTTCATATGCTTTAGCCACCGAGCAGTTTAATGAGTTATGCCTACTTTAACAGCAACAAATTATAGAGTAATTTGTTTTCTTTTATTGATATACATGTTATATATATATTTCCACTGTAATGTCCTAATTTGCATAAGTTTAAATAGGCATACGAATTATAGCTGTAAGGCTGATGAACAACAGTTTATAGGTATGCCTGATGTCAGCTTAACAACACATACAGCTCAAATGCTCTATTAGAAACAATTCTTGTTTTTCTCCCTATAAGGCTATAAAACCCCTAATGTAACTGAGTCAAGAATGCTGTTTTGCTTTCTATTTCTTCATGCATTAATAATACAAGTCATTATCTACTTTTGTGAAATATGTATGCAGTATACCGCTTGATTATCCATCATCCCTATACTCAATTATATGCAATCTAATGCAAAAAATAAAACATGGACAGATGTTTATAATACAAAAACCAAAGTTATAATCACTATGTGGGTAATACAGAATGTTACAGGGGTTCCAGATAGAAAGTGATGACTTTTATCATAGGCAGTAAAAGTTGGCATCTTGGAGAAGGTGCCTTTAGATCTGTAAATTGAAAGACACTGGTAATCTCCTGAAGAAGACAGATCAAAAATCATGTATGAGCTACTGAAAGTTTCAGAATAGAAAGGTAATATCAGAGAGATGTTTTAGGAAGATGGAAGTGATGTCTTGAGCCAGATGGATGAGAAAGGAGGGGATGATTCTGCAAGTACAACTGCAATTAGGGCAATATTTTAATAAGAAGTCAGCAAGGGGCACCTGGGTGATGCAGTCGGTTTCTGAGTGTCCACTCTTGGTTTCTGCTCTGGTCATGATCTCAGGGTCCTAGGATCAAGCTTTTCATCAGTCTCTGTGCTCAGTGTGAAGTCTGCTTGAGATTCTCTCCCTTTGCCCCTCTTGCTCATGCTGTCTCTCTCTCTCTCTCAAATAAAAATCCTAAAAAACAAAATATAGGTCAATAATTCCCAAGCACTGACCCTCGGCCATGAGAAGCATCTGCAAAGATTATTTTCCCCATTTTACTGAGATGGAATTGACATATAACATTATATTAGTTTAAGGTATACAATATAATGACATATGTATCTATTGTGAAATGATTACCACAATAAATTTAGTTAATATTCATCACTTCACATAGTTATCATTTCTTTTCTTGTGATGAGAATGCTTAAGATCTACTCTGAGGAACTTTCAAATACATAGTACAGCATTGTTAACTACAGTCATCATGAAATACATTGTATCCTTAGAACTTATAACTAGAAGTTTGTTTTGACCACCTTTTGACTTTTGACCACCTTTTGACCACCTTTAACTAATCCTTCCCACCCCCCACCTCCAGCACCCAGCTATCTTGTCTCTGTTATCCATGAATTTGGGTTTTTTTAGATTCTGCATATAAGTGAGATCATACAAGTACTTGTCTTTTTCTGTCTTATTTTATTTAACGTAATGCCCTTAATGTCCATCCATGTTATCAAAAATGGCAAGTTTCCTTTTTTTTTTGGCTGAACAATAGTCCATTATAGATATTGCTTATCCATCAATGGACCTTTAGGTCATCTCTATGTCTTGGCTATTATAAATAATGCTTCAATGGACATTTGAGTGCAGATATTTCTTAGAGATAGTGATTTTCTTTCTTTTGGATGTACGCCCAGAAGTAGAACTGCTGGATCATGTGATATTTCTATTTTTAATTTTTTGAGGAAACTCCATACTGTTTTCCACAATGGCTGCACCAATTTACATTCCCACCAACAGTGCATCAAGGTTCCCTTTTCTCCATATCCTTGCCAACATTTGTCATTTCTTGTCTTTTTGATGATCGCTGTTGTGTGAGCTAATACCTTATTGTGGTTTTGAATTACATTCTCCTGGTGGTTAATGATGTTGAGCATCTTTTTATGTACCTGTTTGCCATTTATGTGTCTTCTTTGGAAAAATGTCTATTCAGTTCTTCTGCCCATTTTTTAATCAGATTTTTTTTCCTGTTGAACTATATGAGATCTTTATATACTTTGGATATTAATACCACACCAGATAAATTTTTT
>PITA01017242.1:0-43949 GCA_004023965.1 Spilogale gracilis | reverse complement strand
AATCTAGGGAGGGAAACGAAACAACAGAGATTTTGAACACAGAAACAAACTGAGGGACTTGGAGGGAGGGGGGTGGAGGGATGGGAGAGCCTGGTGGTGGGTACTGGGGACACCTAAAGTGTGGAGCACTGGGTGTGGGGAATGGGGAATGAATCTTGAAACACTGGAAAAAAAATTTTAGTAACAATAAAAAAATAAATTAAAAAAAAAACAAAAAACAAAAAAACCTCTGCCTTCGGCTCAGGTCATGATCTCAGGGTCCTGGGATCGAGGCCCCTGTCAGGCTCTCTGCTCAGCAGGGAGCCTGTTTCTTCCTTTCTCTTTGCCTGCCTCTCTTGTGATCTCTTTCTCTGTCAAATAAAAATAAAATCTTAAAAAAAGAAACTTTTTATACATATCTTATAGTGATAACATAGAAAAACTAGTAAGTTCTAGCATCTCTTTTTATGAGGTGGAAGAACTAAGTTTTGTTATTTAGGGGGACTTTCTGGCAAATCTCAAAGATCATATTATAGAAAATAAATTCATAAAATTCTTATTTTTATTAATATTACTTTAGAATTAACTGAATGATCACTAGAATATGAATTATCAGAGGACATGTGAGCAGTTGACTAAGGAAACATCACAGGTATTAGGGAAAAAAATACTCTGATGAGTACTTCAACAATGACAATACACAATTAAACTTAACATAAAATGAGATAAGGCAGAAGACCATGTCTTGTTCTTCTATATCAAAACCTTTCGGAGTGCCTGGGTGGCTCAGTCATTGAGTATCTGCTTTTGGCTCAGGTCATGATCTTGGAGTCCCTGCTTTGAGCCCTGCCAGTGGGCTCCCTGATCAGCAGGAAGCCTGCTTCTCCCTCTCCCACTCCCCCTGCTTGTATTCCCTCTGTGGCTGGCTCTCTCTGTGTCAAATAAATAAAATCTTCAAAAAGAAAAAAAAAACAAAACTTTCAAAATAAAAAACAGAACTGAATAATTTGGAGTATAGGTGAAAAGGGGTTGGGTTCTTTTTTTTTTGCTCTTTCTTTTTTTCTTTCCTTCCTTCCCTTCTTTCTTTCCTTCCTCCCTTTTCTCTTTCTTTCTTTCTTTCTTTCTTTCTTTCTTTCTTTCTTTCCTTCTTTCTTTCTTTCTTTCTTTCTTTCTTTCTTTCTTTCTTTCTCTTTCTTTTTCCTCCTTTCTCTCTTCCTTTCCTTTTTGAATTTTTGTTTTTTAGCTAAAATACTAGTATAGTGACCAGGACATCCATTATAACTCTAAATCAAAGTGTTCTAGGATGCAGTGCTGATAAACAGAAGCTGGATTCTGTTCTACAAAATAAATCAGCACAGAGCTTCTATCCAAAGGATTCTCAGCTTGTTCTAAGCCCTGTAGATCCTTATCTATATGCTTCTTTTGAAACTGCAGTAAAATAAAAACTGCTGTCAAAAGCATTTCAATGGCAAATGGACTTCTAGTGAAATTGTCATGCTTTATTTTAATGTTTTTCAGAGTAAAATTTATCTATTAAAATGTGTCTTTTGTAAAAGTTCATCAGTGAAGATCATTACGCTTTCCTTAATTGAACTTTTAATTAGACCACAGAGATTATTTTAAATGTTTCTTTTGATTATGTGTTGAGTACTGTGACTTGTTGCCTTATAGAAATAGCAGAATTGACATTTACTTCCTTATCTCCTTGAAGGCATTCAGATAAGGATAATTTCATTAGTTCCTGTCTAAATGATGTTTCACATCTAGGCCCTAGAGCTAAGAAAATGGTTTTCAATAGAATGCAAAATTTAGTCTAGTCATGTAGACAAATTAACTTAATCACAACACTTAGGAAAAGTCTCTCAAAATCCATAATTATGAACAACAAAAAATTCATCAACATTGTCTTTGAAAAAACGATCACACCACAAAATAATATATAAAACATATTCAGAAGAAAAGTTTCAGTTCTTGTCAATCTTTAGTGAGTCTAACAAAAAGAAATTTCAATTACATGTTGTTTTTATCTTTAGATATTTGCTTCATTATCCACATAATCAATTATTTATTCTCTAGCTCAAACTAATTAGCTTTTTTGCAAGAAAAGGATCTTGAAGTTGTAATATTCTTCTAATATTAATGTGATTATATCAAACAAATCAAACCTGCATGTGATGATGAGGCATTTAGGAGAGAGTTTGCATTAATTGTTGGACAATTAAAGTCTGTGAAATCCAGCTATCAAATTGCTGGGGCATATTAAAGCAAAGCTCATCACTGAATTTTAATGACTTTTAAAGAGGAAAGTATAAAAACTGCTAAATCTATTTGTGCTGGATTTTGATTTAGGGATGAATTGTCAGTCATGAAACCAGAAGATATTCTGGGTTCAACCTCTTATTCAAAATGTTGGGTTGAAAATATTTGACCACATAAAATACACACACACACACACACACACACACACACACACACACACATTTGACCACAATTATAGATAGATAGATAGATGATAGATAGATCATATCTATGTATATAGATCGTATAGACATGCACACATATATATATAAGATGTGAGGAATGGTTATTTTGAAATCCTTAAGGAAAGTATACATTGCATGGGAACCTCTTTACATCAGAAAACATGGATTTGTATTAAATGAAGAAACTTAAAATTTATGTAATATGTTTAGAAGAATCTTTATTACATTTTCTACTTTTCATTTTTATAACAATTTAGTAGAAATGAAACCATTAGATAGGCACACAGTGTCGTACATTTTTTCTGACTCAAACAGATTCAAACTCCTTCCTTATGGAGTTCCAGAAAACCACAATATAAAGCATGTTTGCTTCAGCTCTGTTCTATTGTCTAACAGTGAACCCACTCAAAATCCAGCCTGCGTTGGGATCGCTTCTCTTTGTGTATTTATTTGTGTATTATTTTTCCCTTTTTTGGATGGAAAGCTTATGCTATAGGGTAGGAATTGGATTGTCATGAGTCAGCATGTTGGGGCAACTTGTATGAATTTTATTGCTACCTGCAGGAAACCTCCTCCCAGGATGATGTTTAGTTAGTTTGTTTGTTTCCTCTGTTGTGCTGTTTTTATTGACACCAGACCAACTGTGGCAACCACACCCTTATGATCTCCACAAATTATAACTCTGGAAAATAGCATTTATTTTTAATTTCTGCACTTTGTGATTTATTTGTAAGATAGGAAAGACCTGAAGGAGGCTAACTGGCAGTCACAAGACTGTAGCTGCCAAAACCAAAATTTTGGATGCTGCATCAAATAAGCTACTTGAAATTGTCAATAAGACAGAATTCTTGAGCCCATCTGTTCATGCTCTGCCAGAGATCTGGGCACTAAAATGTTATCCTAAAATTGATGAGAGAGCGTCCATTCCCTCTGTCAGGTGGCCTTAAGGGTTAACAGGAAGGTTGTGTCAGGAGGATGTTGGAAGTGTTAGACTGTTCCAAGATAGACACTGGCCCTCCTACATTGCTGGCATTAATCTTTCAATTTTCCAAAATATGTACAAGGCACCAAATATCTGTACTAGATGTAGTGTCTTCTATTCCCTGGGTTACTAATGTCAGCTACACGTTTTTCAACTAGATGTCTCATAGTTTATTTACATTTAGAGAATTGAAAAGGAAAAGGAAGGAAGAAAGGAGGAAGGGAGGGAGGGAAAGGAAAGAGAGGGAAGAGAGAAGAAGAGAAAGAGAGGCAGAAGGATGTAGAGGCAGACAAAGGAGGAGAGAGAGAGAGAGAGAGAGAGAGAGAGACAGAGACAGAGAGAGAGAGAGAGAGAGAGAGAGAGAGAGAGAGAGAGAGAGAAGTATGTGGTTGCCAGAGCTATGAAGTAGAATAGAACGTTGTTGGTATTCCTTGTTGCAGCCAAGACTGACAGCTGGCCTGAGTCTCCTCAGGGATATAGATGCAAGTTATTTCTATGGCATATAGTGTCTATAACCCTCTGCTCTGTCATCTCTGAGGACTCAGTCAGTCCCTGTCTTGGCAGAGTCCTTAATGCCAAATTTAAGCATGTGCTTAATTTGTCTCTGAAAGCTCTTTGCTCCAGCACAGATGCATGCCAGAAACAAATTGGTGGATCTTTCACATAAGCAAATTCTTTTATTCATGCCATAAATATTTATCGAGCCCTTACTATGTGCTTGTTACCGCTCCAAGGGCTGAGGTTACAACATGAGCCAGAATTCCTCTCCTCAGAGTTCGCATCCTATTTGACACATATATTGTTTTTGTGTAATGCAGAGTTTATCAACGTGAGGGACTCTGTGTGATCACATTTACTTCAGACACAATGAGTAATCTGGAATTAAAAAGCAAAGCAATATTTTGCTTTTGTTTTTGTTTTTGTTTTATTTTTCCCCAGTAACCATGCTAAACTTTTTACAAACTAAATTATTAAAAACTCAAAATTAATATTTATGACTTTCTCATTTGTAGGTGAGGAAAGTATTCAGAGATGGGTTAAGACACTTGATTGAGGGTAAAGAGTAAGTGAATATCAGAAATTCAAACTAGTTGACTAAATCTGTGTTTGTTTTATTCACTCTATGTAGGTAGCTAGCCCCACAGCTCTTTGCTCAAATTCTCCATTTCTTGCTCTTGCTGTTTCTACTTTCTCTTGTATTCTCTGTGATCACTTTGAAGATATCTACTATTATTCTATGTTCTTTCCGAGAATTTATCTCGTTGTTCTCATACAACCAAACACAGACTTGGATTAGTAAGAAGTCATCCAAACCTGGATGAAAGCCCGGACCAGATGAATTCAGCGGGATTCCACCATGTGTCCATGGTTCCATATGCCTCCACTTCCTTCCTGGTAAAAGTGGACCTGTTAATAAAAGTTGGGACCCAATAAAAGTTGGAAAGAGATGCTGTAATCAGGAGACATCTTTATGGAAATATGAACTATTGCTACTTCTGCCTGGATTAATTGAACACTGATCTTACCGTGTGGAAAGCACCTGAGAGATTTCTGCCAGGTCATGTGAACAGAATATGAACCACTCCTACCTGACGTTGCAGCATGCATTGATGCCATCTATTGATACAAAGCATGTCTATTCTTCATATAAGCAGACATGACAAGTCTGAAAGTATGTTCTCAGGTCGCTGTTTAAAACTTTATTTTTTTTTTTTTATACTGGAATAAGGCTCAGTTGGTTAAGTGACTGCCTTCAGCTCAGGTCATAATCCCGGAGACCCGGGATCCAGTCCCACATCTGGCTCCCTGCTCGGCAGGAAGCCTCTTTCTCCCTCTCTCACTCCCCCTGCTTGTGTTCCCTCGCTGGCTGTGTTTTTCCCTGTCAAATAAATAAAATCTTAAAAAAAATACTGGAATAAAACAAGAAGCAATCTCAAGTGATTATGGTATTTGTTGGGGTGGCAAAGAAGTGTAAGGCAAGATTCTGGGTATACTATGGAGGCAGAAAATAACTAAAACAAGCCATAACAACTCTTGACTCCACGGAAACCAGCACTTAAATGCATAACTTCTTGATGGCTAAATAACACAGATAATAGGTGACATTGTTAAAATACTATGAAGAGTAAAGATAAGCATTATCACAGTGGGCTAAATGTTTAGAGAGGTATTTTATACTTAGAAATAAACCACACTGATATTTTAGAATGAAAAAAAATGGACAAAGTTGAAATATGTTTATTCATACAAGAACTCAGCAGAAACACACAAAATAGAGAAAAAAAAACTACATTCCATTTGTATAAATCTTAAAGATATTGATTGTTTTTAAGTATTACTAAATTAAAGTGCAATTTTCAATTCTCTGGTATTCCAAAACATAGAGCATTATAACTATTCCCTAAAGGGACTGAGATAATATGTCCTACATTTGAACCCAAAATGATGGTACAGGGCTTATAAAAATACCCTATATTCTCATTTGAATTCTTTCCTCTAGGAAATCCTCACATTTAATTTCAATATCAGGTGAAAACACATAAAATAAAATAGCAAATGTCATGCTTAGATCAGATGATTTTCTACCTGAAGCTTTAACTTTTCCCTGACTCAGAACTTTAGCCAGGTTGATTAAACTTTATTTATTTTTTTAAAGATTTTTATTATTTATTTGAGAGAGAGACAGAGAAAGGGCACAAGCAGGAGGAGCCATAGAAGGAGAGGGAAAAGCCAACTCCCCACAGAGCTGGGAGCCCAGTGCAGGGCTCACTCCTAAGATCCTGGGATTTTAATCTGAGCTGGAGTCAGATGCTTCACCAGCTGAGCCATCCAGGCACCCCAGGCTGGTTAAACTTTAACTGAAATGAATTTTTCTATGTCTTTTCATCATGTTGACACCAATGCCGTGTTTGCCTGTCTTTTGGCAGCCCACATAAGCCACATGTCAGAGCAACAAATTACTGAAGGAAGAGCAAGGTTTTGTTACCATACTCAAAACACCCTGTTGTAAGAATTTCTGAATAAGGTGCAGAGTTCTTTCTGGGTGTGTGTGTGTGTGTGTGTGTGTGTGTGTGTGTGAAGTATGACTGCTGAGATACGGTTCTTGGCTAAGGGTCTTACTTGACTGGAGAAGAATGTGTTTGCTTAAATACTAAGGAATATTCAACAGAGGGAAGGAAGAAAAAGCAAGGATGGCCAGGTGGGGAGACAAGAGAGGGGCTCACATAGGATGTGACTGCCTGCTAGTGAGAAGCTGCAACCTGGCAAGAAGAATAGAACACAGCACACTGACAGTGTCTTTTATTAATAGGCCTCATAAAGATAGTTTGAACATTTTTTTGTATTATTATTTTAAGTGTAAAAGCTAAACAAGTGATGCCTGGGTGGCTCAGTTGGGTAAGCATCTGCCTTGGTCTCAGTTCATGATCCCAGTGTTCTGGGAAGGAGCATGGGTTCCCTTCTCAGCAGGACCATGCTTCTCTCTCTCTGTCTGCACTCCCCCCACCCCTGTGCTCTTTCTCTCTCTCTCTAATAAATAAAATCTTTAAAAAAAAAGCTAAACAAAAGTGGTGGGCTATTAATTCGGGTAAAATTATACTGGTGGGTGGATTGCACTTACTCAAAAATGAGGACTAGGGAAGGCCCAAGAGTTTGTGTAGATAAATTCTGATAATTAGTTAAAAAAAAAAAAAAGAAAACAACAACAAAAAAGAAAGTCAATGATCTAACCACCCCTGACTTTATTTCATAATTCTCACCTTGAAAGCCTTTACATTTTTTTGTATTAAAATTTAAGTACACTTTCCATAAATCCACATGGGAAAAAACAAAATCATAATGATAAGCTCCCTCTTCCTCTTCCCCTTTTAGAGACTAACTGCTTTTTTTACACGAAGAGAGCAAAAGTAACTAGAGAAGTTCCAGGTTCCACATCACTGGTCCCCACAGGGCTCTTCTGTTCCTTTGGTCGCACTCTTTAAGTTTCTAAGATCCACCTCTCCGTGCCACTCCAGGGTGGGATAAAATGCCAGGTCCCCAGCTCAAGGACAGACTCCAAAATAGATGGCCCCTGCTCTTGCACGCCATTTATTTTTCTATCACTGATTCGTTTTTATCTACACGAAACCATGCAGCAGTTAATTCTTTAGGAAAGATTCATCTGTCTTGACCACATTTCCTTCACCAACGCCACCCCATTTTTGCCTCTACAGCCAACCATCAAGTGAGGATTGTCTAACAAACTCTGGTATTTCCCTCTCCTTTTCCCTTGAAGTCAATTCCCCAAGCCGTGACATCGCCAATTTATACTGTCTTCAGTAACTTCTGTGATTTAAATCCAGTAATCAATTTTCAGCCCCAGATTCCTCTCTCTTCTTGAAATACCATCCTTGCATAGCTTCTAGAGTATCACATGACCCTGGTATTTTTTTCTACATCCTTGGCTGCCACTTACTCATTTTTGCTGATTCCTGCTCATCTCCCTAAACTCAGAGCTTGTGGAAATCCATAATTCACAACTCAAAATTCACTCCTTCAGTGAACTCACACATTCTCAGACGTTTAAAATACCCCTATGCACTGAGGACATCTAAAAGGACATTTCCAAGTCAGATTTCTTTCCTTAATTATGGATTTCATATACACCTGCTCACTGAATCTTCCTAGGAATGTCTACTAGGGATCCACCTCCAACATGTACCAGTCTCAACTCTTAACCTCTCCTCTTTCAATGTCTTATCTTTCCTTTATTACTTTTTTTTTTTAAGGTTTTATTTATTAGGGCACCCGGATGGCTCAGTCCTTGGGGGGTCTGCCTTTGACTTAGGTCATGATCACAGGCTCCTGGGATGGTGCCTCCCAGGTGTGTGTGTGGGGCGTAGGGGATCTGCTTCTCCCCCCTCGCTCCCGACTCTCTCTCTCTCTCTCTCAAAAAAAAAAAAAAAAAATTACAAAAAATGAAAAAAAAAAATTTATCTGAGAGAGTGAGGGCAAAAGAACACAAGCAGGGGCGCCTGGGTGGCTCAGTTGGTCAAGCAACTGCCTTCGGCTCAGGTCATGATCCTGGAGACCCGGAATCGAGCCCCACATCGGGCTCCCTGCTCGGCGGGAAGTCTGCTTCTCCCTTTCTCACTCCCCCTGCTTGTGTTCCCTCTCTGGCTGTGTTTCTCTCTGTCAAATAAATAAAATCTTTAAAAAAAAAAAAAAAAAAAGAACACAAGCAGGGGGAGATCCACAGGGAGAGGGAGAAGCAGACTCCCTGCTGAGCAGGGAGCTGGGTGTGGGACTTTATCCCAGGACCCAGGGTTCATGACGTGAGCCAAAGGCAGACATTTAACTGACTGAGCCAGCCAGGCACCTCCCCTTCAGTGTTTTCTAACACTGAGAATAATAACTCCTTTTTGGGGGGCCACCTGGGTGGCTCAGTCCTTAAGCATCTGCCTTCGGCTCAGGTCATGATCCTAGGGTCCTGGGATCGACCCCACATGGGGCTCTTTGCTCTCAGGAAAGCCTGCTTCTTCCTCTCTCAGTCCCCCTGCTTGTGTTCCCTCTCTAGCTATGTTTCTGTCGGTCAAATAAATAAATAAAACCTTTAAAAATAATAATACTAACACCTTATTTTTTTGGTTGCTCAGGAATCATATTTGATTCCCTGCCTTATTTCACATTTTAGAATGCTAATTCAAGCCACCACTGACTTTCCTTAGTCTATAGGCATAGATTGGTCTCTTTTATGCTCACTGGCTTTTGTTTATTTTAGTTGTAACCCTGGGATCATGACCTGAGCTGAAGGCAGATGCTTAATGACTGAGCCACCCAGGTGCCCCTATGGTTGCATCTTTTACTCAATTATTATTTTGCCTGTTATAGTTACCCTGCTGTAAGTTTCTATATGTAATTGTGTATAATATTGGAGTTTCTACTGTACCTGATTTGTTGTGGTCTCTCTTTACACACTGGAAGCACACACTCTTAATAGATTCAGTTTATTACTATGTCCTCATATATGATAGGGATAGTCCCACTAACTGATTTTTTTCTCTCCTCAACTCTCTGGTTGTTCTTTTTTGCTTAGCGTTCCATATAAACTTTAGGATTATATTTATTAGTTCCAATGATAAGGTAGCTACGTTTCCTTTTTTTTTTTAATTTATACATTTTTATTTATTTAAGAGAGGGAGAAAATGAGCAGGAGGAGTGGCAGAGGGAGAAGCAGACTCTCCACGGAGCAGGGAGCCCCATGCGGGGCTCAATTCCAAGACTCTGGGATCAGGACCTGAGCCAAAAGCAGATGCTTAACTGACTGAGCCACCCATGCGCCTTGATATATATGTTTCTACAGTGGGATTTTACTGAATCTACAACTTAATCCTTATTAGATAACTTTTTTTACCAAAGTATGTCTTTCAATTTGTTATCATTTGAGTCCTTCAGTAGTATTTTTTAAACATTTTTTATTCTAATTTTTGTTTGGTTATTACCTTATTATGAGAAAACTATAACTTTTTTTTTGAGAAAGCTATACCTTTAAATAGATTAATAAATTATTTTCTTATAGCATTTTGATGAATTTATTTTTTAAATTAAAAGCATTATATCTTTTATAATTTTTTAACCTCAATATATTCTAATTTTTTAGTTTCATTGGCTGAAGCTTACAGAGATCAGTGTGGATGTATTCAGCTCCGCTGGTCCCCATTAAGCGAAGTACTGGGTTTGGGCTGAGAGATATATTGTATCAAGTTAAGAACAAGTCCACTTAATTTTAACAATCTCCACACAATAAACTTATTATATTTGCTGTTGCTATTGTTGTAGCTTTAAGACAAAAATCTTTGTTTAATTTTATCACAACCATTGGGCATCTATAGGTATATTTGATTTTAAGTATATTATAATCACAGTTTTATTAATATTGAAACTCCCATCTTCTTTTGAAGAACTTCCCTTGCTCATAACTGTGTGGTTCTGTTCTCTTTTCTTTTTCAATATTTTAAACTATATTTATTATGAAAATTGATCTCTGTTTTCCATTGTCTTGTCTTTCCAATACCTGTAAGATTTTCATATCAACATTATTGTATTTCTTATAGAGATGTACGTTTTGAAACATTCAGAAATAATTGAGAGAAATAAAATGAAAAATTAAAAACTATTGAAATAGTCTGTTTTTAATGATTTGCTAAAATCTTTAAAAATTTTTTTTTTTTTTTTTAAAAAGGGCGCCTGCGTGGCTCAGTTGGTTAAGCAACTGCCTTCGGCTCAGGTCATGATCCCAGAGACCCGGAATCGAGTCCCACATTGGGCTCCCTGCTCGGCGGGAAGCCTGCTTCTCCCTCTCTTACTCCTCCTGCTTGTGTTCCCTCTCTGGCTGTGTTTCTCTCTGTCAAATAAATAAAAATCTTTAAAAAAAATTTAATGATTTGCTAGATTTCCTTTTAAAACACTTTAATCTTACTGAAGCTTTTATGAGATAGCTCTTAGAATATTGATTGAATTGCATCATAAGTTTATATATATATAATTCTGCTTCTGCAACTTCAGATATTCTCTTTTTTTAGCAAATTATTTTTTCATAGAAGATAACTACTTTATCTGGGTTTCCAAACATGTTTGCATTACATTAAGCCAAATGTGCCAATTTAACACTCTCTGTATATGCATTTGTTATATGACTATAATTTTTTATTTGAAAATTTACATTTTATTCTGTTTGAGATTGGCTTTATATATTGCATTATTTAAAACTTTAAAATAAATATTTATTTATATTTTTAAACTTTTTTCTGGTGTTTTCTTCATTGAGCCTTTCTTATTTATCTTATTCACTTTATTGCTCATTTTCCAACTTTTTTATTTGTATGCATAAGTCATTTTATTATTTAGTGGAAAAGTTTTCTTCCAAGTGCTATTTTATCTATAGACGACCATATTTTATATGTAATGATGTTATTATTATTTTTCTAGATTTTTTTCTAGAAAATTGTTAGTAATTCTTTTTTGATGTATGATTATTTTAAAAGAAAATATCTTATGTTTCATAAAAAAGTTTTTTCTTTTACTGATTTTGTTTTTAAACTTACATTTTTATTTCTATTCGACTTAAAATACTTTTGGGGCACCTGGGTGGCTCAGTTGGTTAAGCGACTGCTTTCAGCTCAGGTCATGATCCTGGAGACCCGGGATCAAGCCCACATCTGGCTCCCTGCTCGGCGGGAAGCCTGCTTCTCCCTCTCTCACTCCCCCTGCTTGTGTTCCCTCTATAGCTGTGTTTCTCTCTGTCAAATAAATAAATAAAATCTTTTTTAAAAAATACTTTATTTTATCTTTTTTTTTGTTTTCCTGTATGAGAATTTGACATTTTATTTATTTATTATTTATTTTTAGTTTTTATTTAAGTTCTAGTAGTTAACATACAGAGTAATATTAGTTTCAGGTGTACAATATAGTGATTCAACACTTCCATATAACACTCAGTTCTCATCATGACAAATTTGCTTGTTAATCCCCATCACTCTTCACCCATCCTCCCTCCCACTCCTTCCCATATGGTAACCATGTTTGTTCTCTATAGTTAAGAGTCTGTTTCTTAGTTTGTGGATGTCCTTTTTTCCCCTACGATCATTTGTTTTATTTCTTAAAGTCCAAATGATTGAAATCTTATGCTACGTGTCTTTCTCTGACTTATTGCACTTAGCATGATATTCTTTAACTGCACACACATTCCTTTGTGTGGCTGAGTAATATTCCATTATGTATATAAATATACACCATATATTCTTTATCCATTTATCAGTCCATGAACATTTGGGCTGTTTCCCTAATTTTGCTATTGTAGATAATGCTGCTATTGTATTTTTGTATTTTTTTGGTACATACTTAGAGGTGCAATTGCTGAGTCTTAAGATGGTTCTATTTTTAACTTTTTGAGGAACCTCCATACTGTTTTAAAGTTTGTATTCTCATCAATAGGATAAAGTGATTCCCTTTCTGCACATCCTCTCCAACACTAATGAGATTTCATTTTTCCACTGCTATTGTTTAATGTTCAGGCCCTACAAAAAGTCATTTTGAGATCCTAAGCCCAAAGGTGGGACTATTCGGAGGTGGGACTTTTAGAGTTGTATAAGTCATGAGGGTGCAGCCCTCATGAATAGGATTAGTTCCTTATGAAAGAGTCTCTAGAGAGATCCTTGCATTGTGTCAGGGGACAGTAAGAAGGGGTCCGGTATCAACCAGGAAGTGGGCCCTCATCCAGCATGCTGGAATCCTGATACTGGACTTCTTAGCCTTCAAAGCTGTGAGAAATAAATATTTGATTTTTATAAGCTACCTGTTCTGGTATTTTGTTATAGCAGTCTAATGGACTAACTAATGGACTAAGATGGGCCCTTACACACGAATGACTTTTAAAGTATTCAATGAACTTAAAATAAAAAGTGCTTGTTTGCATACAACATGTAATTTTATGTTTAATTGTTAAGATAGCTACTAAAAATGTTTTTTCTTGTTTATTTTTGTCTGTGTACAATATTTTGCATTAATATCTTCAATTAAATGTTTCCTTCAATTTCTCTTTTTAATTTTATAATTTTTCAAAAAATTTGCAGTTTTATTTGTTGTTTACATAATTATAATTATGTGACCACTGTGATTTGGAACCTTTTGCATATTGTTTTTTTTAAATGTATTGAAAGTGTGGTTCCTGGGGTGCCCAGGAGGCTCAGTCGGTTAAGTGTCTGCCTTTGACTGAGGTCAAGATGCCAGGATTCTGGGATTGAGTCCAGCATCCAGCTGCCTACCCAGCGGAGAGCCTGTTTCTCCCTCTTCCTGCTAATCACCCTGCGTGTACTCTTGCTCTTTCCTCCTCTCTCTGTCAAACAAATAATAAAATCTTAAAAAAAAAAAAAAAAGTAGAGTGTGATTCCCAAATCCTATCTTTCTGTTTTTAAGATGACAGCCTTTGCTTTGCTGTGCTTTAATTTATATATTCCAGTATGACTTTGTACAATTTTTTTTTTTTTTTTTTGCTTTCTGGATTGTTTTAGTACTATATAAAGTACTAAATTTCTCTGAAATTGTTTTATTTCATAGAGTTCGACTTTACGGGGTTAGTCAAACAAAAGTCATTTTTTTAATAGTGCATTTGCATTTAGTGATATGATGACAATGTTCTATTGTTTCATATTTGTTTACATTTTTATTTTTACTTTTTCACATGGAGCTATTTGTGTCATGATTTTGTGCATGGCATTCTGTGTTTAAGAGGATTTGTATTTGTATTCTAGTAGTTGTCTTCACTATTGTATCTTCATATTATACATCCAGTTATTTACCATCTGTTTCTTCCTCTTGTCCTTTCTGTTCTTCTCCAAATGAATTTAGGGATTCTGTATTTATTTGTATTACATGTCTTTCTCGTGTAACACCCTCTTTATACTTCTACCCAATTTCCCCAGGTCATGGATCTTATTGAAATCAAGATGTGTGTATTTGGTATTGCGAGATAAACCCTCACCTACAGGAAGGCTGTTCTTTTTAGAGTTTCAGGAGATCTGCTGCCTAACAAGATTTGTTCTTATTTTTTCTCATACTTGGCAGCTTGCTGCTTCAGTGGAAGCACAATTTTGTTTCTACCCTCTTAGGCTCTTTGACTGGGCTTGAGAATGAATTGGACATAGATTAACAGGAGGAAAGCATACAGATTTATTTAATACTAGTTTTATGAGGTAAAATAACTATTATAGGGAAATTAAGACCCCCAAATGTGGTAAAACTAAAATGCTTTTTTTATCCTATGTTAAATGAGAGGCAATTGAGGGAAGTAAGTGCATAGTGAGGAGACTAAAGGAAGATTAGTTACTTTATTTACTTATTTATGTATTCATTATTTGGCAGAGAGAAACACAGCTAGACAGTGAACACAAGCAGGGGGAGTGAGAGAGGGAGAAGCGGGGCGGAGCAGGAAGTCAGATGCGGGACTCGATTCAGGGACTCCTGATCTTGATCTGAGCAGAAGGCAGACGCCCCAGGACTGAGCCACCCGGGCGCCCTGGAAGATGAGTTAGTTATTTTTACAAGGTCTCTGTACAGAATTCTTTGGCCTCCACTCCATGCCTCCAGTGATAAGAATGTTCCTTTCCTACTGGAACAGGGAGAACATCTCTCACATGGGTGTTTGCTCTCTGCTTTTGGGAAGAAAATGGGAGGCCAGCGTATTCTCCCTGTGCCTGCTATTTTTTTAAGTATCTTTAGCTCAAATAATCCTGAGGCCAAAATGGCATATTTTGGGGTGGCAGATTTTTCCACTCTTCACTGATTTGTCCATTGTGACTTTTTATCATTCTTAGTGGTTTTGGCAAGTCTTATATACACTTTAATTTCAAATTTTAAAGCTGTTTAGTTTAGCTGAAAAGGGAGTTAAAAGATTATTCTCCGAGTAGCAACTTTTGCTTCTGTGTGATAGGCAGGAGAGAAAAAAGAAAATCCTTTCCTCATGCCACTGTTTCATATGAGAATCATCCTTGTGCAATTTTATTGTCTACTTTCTTCCAATAAAATAGAGGTTTCATATGAACATCAAATCTTGTTTATTTTGTTCGTGACTGAATATTCAACCTTCACAACTGTGCTTGGCATGTAATAAGTACTTGGTAACCATTTTTTCAATAGCTAAATTAATAAACATGAACAATCCTGCCTTGGATTATGACTTATTTATCTATGGATATCAATATTAAAGAAATTCATCAAAGAGAAAATTCAATTTGCCTCAATTAACATTATAAGAAACAGACTTATTTTTCTTTTCTATAGTTTCCTTTCTAATTGAATTTCCAATCTATCAGATTATTTGGTGTAGCTTGTTGATTTGTGTTCTTACATATTCTTGAAGAATTCAAATGAAGGTTCTATGGATAGTCATGTACAAGTCTTTATATAATCATATGTTTCCATTTATTTGGGGTAAATTTCAAGTAATGAAATGGTTGGATCACATGGCAGGAATATAAACTTCTTAGTTTTTTTTTTTTTTTTTATTTTGAGATAATTGCAGACTTTGTCTTAAAGAATGATCTGTTCCTTAAACGAAAGTCCCATTCAAAAGTACCAGTTTTGGGTATTTTGTTATAGCAACCTGAACAGATGAAGATAGGTCTGTCTACTTTCCTTCCTTCCTTTTTCAAAATGACTTTCAAATTTGTTAATTTTAGCTTCCTATCTTCAGGTGTCTTGACTCTTTCTTCAGCCTGATCAAACCTGCTGCTATAAGCTTCTTATAAAGTTATTTTAGCTATTGTTATTTCGCAGCTCTAAAATTTTTGTTCTGTTTCTTATTATATATAATTTCTGTCTCTTCATTGCTATTCTAATTTTATTTATATATTTTCCCTGACTTCCTTTAATTCTATGTCCTTGTTTCCCCTCAGCTCTTCGAGCAAACTTAAGACAATTGTTTTAAGGTCTTTGTGTAGGAAGTTTTAATGCCTGGGCTGCTTCTGGGATGGTTTCTGTTAATTTACCTTGATCATTTGGATGAGCCACATTTTTTTTTTCTCTGTGTTCCCTAGTTCAACAGTGGAGGGGTCCTGGAGACTGTCCTGTCACCTGCTCAAACCATGACCTACACTCTGTTGGGAAGCATGAGGCAAAGGTGAATAAAAATGTCATGAAACTTTACTATCATTTTAAAGATAATTTTTTCTCAATAGACCATTTGTTGAGTGTCTATCATCCTTTAACCAGTTTCTGGAGAGTTTATAAATTTGGTTTAGACAACATCTGGTTATTTTTGATATTTCTGTTAGGGAATGAAATTTGGAGCTGCCTACTCTGCTGTTTTACTGACTTCATTCCAGTAAAGTAATATTTTTAGAAAGCTCTATACACACAAGAATGGGCACAGCTTTAGAGGAAATAATTATAATACATTTTCAAAGTTTGGATTGCAGATGACTTAAGTGCTAACTAATTTATCAAGATCACTAAAACAAAATCCCCAAACAGGGAGTGGGGAGAAATAAGAAGTGGTATTGTTTGCATGATAGACATTCAGAAATTGACAACACCATAAAGCATTAATAAAAACAAAAATAAAAATCACTGCAAATTTGTTAGCCTTTTTTTTTTCTTGCCTGCTACTCTCTATATATCGCAGAAAGGTTGTTGGAAAGAAAGACATGGCTTAATGACTTGGGAAACTGATAAGCATTTAAACTAAAAGTTATTTACGAAGATATGGGTAAAACACCCCCGGGATAACAAAATCAGAAAGCCTTTTCTACTTCTACACATACATGTCCAGTGGAATGGTCATCAGAACCACTTCAAACTGTATAAGGAGACCTCCAGACAGGAACTATGGTCTTCAGCAGAGAAACACTATTGTAAGGCTATGATTCAAATGGAAGGAACCAGAGAAATAAATACTACCTAGACCACTCTCTCCAAGTGTACTTCTATCTATGGCCATTAAGTCCCATTGGCTGAAGTGAACCAGCAGACAGAAGGTAAAGCATCCAGTTGGTATAGTCCATAAATATCAGCTTCCTAGGTCAGAAGTGAAAGATAAAATGATGGAAAACACACTGGAAGTAGCTAGCATATCATAGGTCTAAAATGATTTAAAAAGCAATTACTGCCCCAAAACTGCTTTTCTGCTTTATAAAATCTAGCTTCTGAAGTTTTAATTGGGGGTGCTTAGGCTGCTCAGTTGGTTAAGTGACTGCTTTTGGCTTAGGTCATGATCCGAGGGTCCTGGGATTGAGTTCCGCATTGGGCTCCTTGCTCTTCAGGGAATCTGCTTCTCCCTCTCTCACTCCCCCTGCTTGTGTTCCCTCTCTAGCTGTGCTTCTCTCTGTCAAATAAAATCTAAAAAAAAACAAAAACAAGATTAAATAGCTTTATAGGATAGACTTTTAAGGGATATTGTCCTTTATAAGGGAATTACATTTGGGCAAGAAGCTACTGTTTTATAGCCCCTTTGGATTTTAAGAATTTTATGTCATTGACTTACTCATCTGCTGCCATGTTTCTTCTGTTGTCGCACTGAAACAACTTCACTGACCAACTGACCAAGAATTCTGTCCTATTAATTGGGTATGTCTAGATGCAGCTAAAATATCTGTCTCTTATCCCAAATAGTCTGAATTTGGGGAAATTTTACAAGAAACTTTACTGATAAAACAAAGAAAGACTTTGATACTCAACATTACTAAGAGTTTATCTTAAGGAACTCATTAGGTAAGTGCACAAACATGTATTAGGAATGTCTAAATAAAGAATAGTAAGAATAAGATTAAATGCTACCACGTCAGTGATACAGTGATTTGAACATTGGACTCTTGGTTTCAGCTCAGATCATGATCTCAGGGTCATGAGTTCAAGCCCCATGCGGGGCTCTCTGTACTCAGCACAAAGTTTGCTTAGGACTCTCTCTCTCTTTCTCTTTACCCTTCCCCCACTCCCTCTTTCTCTAAAATAAATGAATGAATGAATTAATGAATAAATAAATGAATAAATAATAAATCTGTAAAAAACAGATGAAATGCTACATAGCATAAAACATGATTCTATGTAGCAATGCTTGCCTAAGGAACTATGCCAACAGCATACTAAAAGGTAAGAAAGGTATCTTATTTTCTACTGAGTTATTTTTTTCTGTTGAGGTTTTATAATTGTATATTTATATACATATATAGTGATAGAAATTAGAAAGATATTCTCCAAAATGTTAAGCTTGATAATAGAATTATGGTTGGTTTTTTAAGAGTCCTTTTTTATATACTTAATGTACTTTTAGAATTATAATGAAAATATATGAGTTGTGTGATCAAAAATGTTAGAGCAATTTTCATTCTTCAAAGACAAAAAGACATTAAGAAAATAGACGTTACATAAAGAAAATAGGTTTAAAAAGATACCATGGAGCATATAAAGTATAATCTTTATTGTCTAGAACATCAAATCCCTTCTCAAGTTGAATTAAGATCCACAAATATTTATGCCATTTCCATGGTGTTTCTGGTAATATTTAAAGCCCTTGTTCAAGAATGAATTGAAATACAGCCACAATGGGTTTTCTAATACTAAAAATTAGGAAATGCAGGCTTTTTTCTCTTCTTTACTCACTATGTGGGGATCCTGATCTGTGCTCTTCAGTCTGAACACCTCTAACTGTGGTACAAACCCGTCTTCTCATCTCCTCTTCTAGGTGGTGTATGATTCCAGGTTTCCTGGCCTTCCCTGATTCCCCCGTATCTATTATTGTTGGAGAGAAACTCTTTCCTAACCAGTCTAAAGAATCCCCACTTGAATGTGGTGTCACATCAGACCATGACGCCAGAGGTATCTAAGAACATAGAGGGTCTTGAGCACAAGCACATAGAACAAGAACCCAGAAGGTTACTAAGAGGACTGGAGGCTTTTTAGAGTAGCGGGAACATACTTTGGATATAAAAGCCAAAAGACAGAGAGGATAAGTTGTGCACATATTTGATCATAATTGTGGGTCATTTTCCAGGGGCTGGAAAATACTCTTTTTTTCAGTGAAGTTTGAACGGGAAAAAAATCTAATGATATTTGAATTCATTGGTTAATGATTAAATAGACATTTTTGAGGTCTTTAACTTTATGAATCTACACAGATTTCTACTTGCACCTTCCAGGTAGAATCAACTCATCCTCATCAAGTAATAACTATTAAGATAAGGGAACATGTAAAGGAGTATACTGATAAGGAAAGGGTGGGGTGATGATCTTACTTGTCAATTAACTCATTCCCCCAGATCAGCTCACAGGCCCACATGACTGTTGAGGCAGAATTGTAAAGTAAGGTGGAAACTTACAAGTCAAACATTCTGTGCCCATCTGAGAGAACCTGGTTCTCTTGGCCATGTGTACTCAACTAAATATGTCTCCCGGCTCAAATGGGAGATTGGGAAAAGTGGAAAATCCTCTCAACATTAGTTATTTAGAGGAAATTTCAGTGTTATGGAGAAAAGTCAAACTTATTCTTTGGTTTTTACTTATCAGAACTATTAAAGTTTAAAACATTGATAATTCGCTTAAATAAGATTTTTAAAAATTAAGAAAATATACAATATCTAACTTACTTACAAAAGGATGTTTTATTTTTAAATCCAATGCTTAATGTGGAGATATTTTGGCTTTCCCTAGCATTTTAATATGCTTATCTCAGTAGCCTAATAAAGTGTCTTGGAAAACCCTTACCTGTGGTACATTCATAATTCAATATTATCTTCATATTTCACATGTGCAAATTAGAACAGGTGCAAAGGATTGTAGATTAGAATGCCAAATGAACTAGTGATAATATCCTACATGGTGCATTGTCTCTGCTAATATCTTAATTACTTATGCAAAATAAATGTGCTCAGTAGCGTAAGCATTTCTTCAGCTTTAGTGGTATGAGAATCAACAAGGGAGCACATTAAAACACTGTTTTCTGGGTTCCACTCTGAGATAGTAAATTAATAAATCGAGAAGAAGACCCTGTAATCTGCAATGGTGGCAGCATTTTTTAAGATAATTATAAAGCAGAAATTCAGAAACTAAACTTTTGAAGTGTTGTTCTATAGGTGGATCTATGGCTCCTTTCTTGAATATATTCACAAAGAATTTTTTTTTTAAGTCACAGCTAAAGTAAGATTTTTTTTCTTTATCAGTTGTTTCTTCTTACTGTTTAGGTACATATTATGAGCAAGACATCGCATAGGACACCACAAGAAATACAAGGGAAAGGTGCTAAGTCTCTAAATGATGAGTATATTACTCTGTATAATTTATAGATTAGAACACACTATAAGTCTGTATAGGTAAAACAGATTATAAAATCAATGTCATGAAAATTAAGAGCTTGGTTAGTTGGATTTGATTAGGAAATAATGGCCCCATGGAAGAAGGAGCACATAATCCTATCTCTATTCAGGGAGGTTAGATTAAGTTTTGTTTAAGAGATAAAGTTAAGAAAGATGTAGAGATTAGAATTTCAATATGGCTGTGGGAATTGGATGTAGTCTGTTATGTCTATATTTGGAGAACAGGCTTAACTGTGACTTTTGACAAGAATTTAAAGAACTTTACAATAATCAAGAATGTCCACTTGATAGTTTAGAAAATGTGGACAGAGATATTTTTTACCAGGCGGATGAAAGATTCAATGCTGTGTTTTAGAAGGAAATTTCCCTTAGCCAGGTGCACGTTGGGTTGGGAAATAGGAAGAGAGGATAACAGAAGCATCGTGGCGGTGGTGAGTTTGGGAACATACAAGGAAAATAAATACTGGGACTTAGTTCTGAAGTAGAATTGAGGTATGCTGTGACTGATTAAATGGAAAAGCATAAATATTTGGGGATAGAAATAGATTCCAAAGTTTCTGTCTTAGGTCTTAGAAAATATGCATATACCCTTAATGAGGGCAAGGGAGCATTAACGGGAATTGGAGACATGATGGTAAGAGCACAGGGACATGCTGCGTGGTGACCGCCATTACCTTACTGTGTAACTGAGGGACATTTCATTATTCAAGACCCCAGCTAAAGGATCCTCCCCTCGATGGAATGGTTATCATTTTTCTGTTCCTGGGTTGAGAAGCTGATTGTCAGTGTGGTCAACAGAGCAGAAACACACTCTGTAATTAAACCATATTGAAGAAGATATTGTGTAGTGGATGCTGAAGATTTTATACTCTCAAAATCACCTTACAAAATATTTGTCTCTTTGCAGGAACTAGAGAAGTGAGAAATAAGAGGCAGGGTTTTATTTTTTTGTTTTTTTGTTTGTTTGTTTTTGTAGTTTCTCCTAAACAAAAAAACACAGATTATATATGTATGCAGTTATAGAAGCATACTGTTAAATTCCCATTTTCTGAAAAGTAGAAGGTGGTTGTGAAGATTTTTTTTTTTCATTTTTAACTTTTTTATATTGCTGTGACTCTAATGTCAATGTTCAATAAAGCCCTTTCTGGTGCTTTTGATATGAAAATGTGATTGCTATTGAACATTAAACAAAGGATGCTGGTAATTTTATGACAATTATGTTTTAGCTTTCCATACCAAAACAATGGTAATCAAATCTCATGCTTGAGAACTTTAGCTGATTGTCATAGGGAGAAGCATCCTGCCACCAGTGGTGTAATTATAGAGGAACATTAATGGGATATTTCACCTTCCTTTGAAGGGTAGGGCTAAGTCATTGTAACAGATATAATGCAGCTATGGGCTGATGGGCTGATGTAGCTTATCAAATCCTGTGCTCGGATGTATTTGCATTATATTCTATTTAAATGGCATGTATTATAATTCAGTTACATTTTCATGTTTAAGGAAACGAGCTTGATACTCCCATCTGCTACAGGGTATATGGGTCTTCTGAGAATAGAAAAGGGAGAACTACTCTTGTATGCCATTTCACATTTCCTTGGAGTGAAACTTGTTCTCATTTGTATAGGATTCTAAGCAAAATTTCTGCTTTTATTACTTTTTCCTCACCTTTCCTATCAATAGAATACTTGAACCTATCTCACTGGAAAGAAGGACCTTTTCTATTGTCCAGAAAAATAGGTCAAATTCTGCAGAGACACTGAGTATTTGTGAAAAGTGTGTAGGAATCAACACTATACAATTTAGAGATTATCGTGGGATTTATTTTCATAATATAACAAAAATAAAACATGCAAGAAAAAATTTGCCAGTGTTTGGTCTGCATTTTAAACGTTCCTGTGAGTTCTGTGTGCATACTTATGCTTATAATAGGTCACGAAAACTGGCGCCATACCCAAACAAAGCAATAGGAATTTTACACTACATTTTAAAGGTAATTTTGCCACGGAAGATTTCAACTTGTGAGTAGAAGGATGATTGCATATTGCACATAAGTTTCAGTCCTAAAAAATATGTATAAAAAATAAAAATATATCCATATAGGTACAAGAGCATATCTCTGTAAATTAGGTTTATTTATGAACCCAGGTAATTTCAAGGTTAAGCAGACCAGAGAGGACCAGTACAATGGTATTAGCAGTCATTATAAATGGCGACTTTCTTGAAGACCATACTCAGTCTGTAGGAAATAATTATCAGGATACATATCAGCACTACTTTTAGCAAAGGGATTTAGAAACTTTAATATGAATAAGGGTGATTATAGCTAACATTGAAGAATTTGCAATGCATCACACATTTTATATACCTATCTCACTGAATAAAATCATCCTATGGATAACTGGTATTTTTATCAGTTCTACAGATGTGGACGCTGAGACTGACAGAGGAAGAAGCAATTTGTTGAAGTTCATTGAGTTTGTATGTGGCCAGGATGCAACTACAAGTTTGTTTAACTCACTGGTATGATGCAAAATGACTAAAAATTAGCTCTCAAAAAAAAAAAAGGTAAATTTTTTGTAGGTCTTTACCAATGTCTATGGTGTAAACACCCTTACCACAACCAATATAGAATAAAAGAAGAACTAAGTAAAACCTGCTTTCATAAACACTGAATGGATCTTTACACACCATTGAATTCTGACTCCAAAATCCATTATTTTTACTATGAAGTTATACTGTAAGTCTTAAATAAAATGAGAAAAAAGAGCAAAAGAAACAAAAGGTAAACTCTTTAGTGTTATTCTGACAAAGTTTCTCTTCTTACTAACCGTGTAGAGGAGTTCTTGTTCAGAGCTTACATCCAACCAAAGGTTCATCATCCTAAAGGAACTTTCCAATAAAATTGACTGTGTTCAATTTAGTATAAGCCTCAATGTTTAGGAATTAATATATAGGACAAATATGCACATTTATTAGAGATTAACACAATATGGGAGATAGAAGAGTAGATGAGTCAAAAAGAAAGTCATAAAAGCTTGAGAAACTTTTCCTAGAAAAGTTACCAATGATTAGACTAGATATGTCAAAGGTGATATTTGACTGCTGTCTCCCACTTTTTGGTGACCCTTTATGTTGGTTAGACCATTAAATTATCAAAATAGTATTTAAGGTACATATTATTATGGGGCTGAATTTATAGGTAAGCAAAATGGGGATTACAGTTTATCCTAGGAAAGGAACAGAGGGCAACTCCACCTCAGATTTGCTTTAATCTGTATTTTGTGCTGATCCCCCTGGTCCAAAAACAAACAAAATCTCTCCAGTTTGTATCCACACTCTCCATACTCCCACATCTTCTTCTTTATGGATGCTGTTTGTATTTTTCTGATCTTGATGCAACTTGGTCCAAGGTTTATTAAAGGAAATTTTCATTATTTTTCTAAGGAAATCCATGTTATAGGATTCTAATTAATTAAAACAAATTTTCCAATTAATTAAATAAAAATATATAGTGAATATACAATTATATTTATTAAATGATTGGTTTTTCTCCACTTTGGTCTTCACTCCCTCATAGTCTTGAAAGAAATTAATCTTTTCAAGTATAAATTTCTATTTTCACAACAACATACTCCTACCATAACATGTATAACAACATGAGATCTCAGTCTCCCATGCTGAGTGCTAGCACATAAATGACTTCACCACTTTTTTAAAAAAGATTTATGTATTTATTTGAGAGAGAGAGCACAAGGGAGAGAGAGAAGAGGAGCAGAAGGAGAGGGAGAGAATCTCAAGCAGAGCACAGAGCCTGAAGAGAGGCTTCATCCTAAGACCCCAAGATCATGACCTGAGTTGAAACCAAGAGTTGAATGCATAACCCACTGAGCCACCTAGCTGCCCCTCTGGCTTTCTTCTTCTTTCTTCATCCTCACCCCCAACCTTACAGCCTGCAAATATGTAGAGAACATGTGTTAAATAAATGGTTGTCACCTGGTCGGTATGAGACTTTGGTGATTAAATATTGAAGAGAGGGATGAAAAAACTATTAAAAATGCAGCATATTTTAATGGAATCATAGAATATGCTTTGGCAGGAAAATGAAGAATGTCTATTTAAACTTTTCATTGAATATTGAGAAAATTGGGAATAGATAATGTTTATTGTTGCTGGAAATTAATTTTAGGAATATATTGCAAAGAATTAATATATTTAAGCAGTAACTTCTTTTTTTTTCTTTTTCTTTTTTTTTTAACTTTACCTACTTTTTCTTTTTTATTGTTACTTAAATTTTTTTTTCAGTGTTCCAAAATTCATTCCACATTTCCCACACCCAGTGCTCCACGCTTTAGGTGTCCCCAGTGCCCACCACCAGGCTCTCCCATCCCTCTATCCCCCTCCCTCCAAGTCCCTCAGTTTGTTTCTGTGTCCAAAGTCTCTGTTGTTTCGTTTCCCTCCCTAGATTACCCTAGTTCCCATTTACTTTCCTTCTCCCACTGTCCTCCAGGTTACCTCTCATGCACCACAAGTAAGTGAAACCATGCAATACTTGACTTTCTCTTCTTGGCTTATTTCACTCAGCATAATCTCTTCCAGTCCAGTCCATGTTGCTACAAAAGTTGGATATTCATCCTTTCTGATGGAGGCATAGTATTCCATTGTATATATGTACCACATATTCTTTATCCATTCATCTGTTGATGGGTACCTTGGCTCTTTCCACAGTTTGGTGATTGTGGCCATTGCTGCAATGAACATTGGTGTACATATGGCCCTTCTTTTCACTACATCTGTATCTTTAGGGTAAATGCCCAGTAGTGCAATTTTAAGCAGTAACTTCTAAAAGGCATCACAACAAATACACATAACTATGAAAGATATATTTTGGGACAAAATGAGATCACAGTCTAATATCTGAAATGTTAAGACTTTAATAGCCAGACAAAAGGCAAGGACTTTCCACAAAATGTTATTTTAGAGTAAGTTGATTGGCAATAAATCCTCTTAGTTTTCTTTTCTCTGAGAATATCTTGATTTCCTTTCCACTCCTGAAACACATGAAGTATCATTTTAATCCTTTCAACAGCCCAGCCTGCTGAATACTGTTATTATCCCTTCCTTTAAAATGCAGAAACTGAAGCTTAGAGAGATCAGCTAAGTCCTCAGTGTTCCCAGATTATAACTGACAGAGCAGGTGTGTAAATCCTCTTCTGACCCCCAATGCAAGGATTGTGAGCACTATATTAAATATGTTAATTTGATTTGTTTTAACCATATCTGTCTCAATCCCAGCCTCAGTTAAGTTATTCTAGATAATTCTCTGTGGGCCCAGGAAAGTCTATCTATGCCTATTGGAGGTATTGATCTTGATCTTGTGGCCTTATTCCAGATTTCTCAGATAATATTTCCTACCAAAGCAACTGTACTGTCAGAAGTTTTAAGCACATCATACATGCCCACTGATGGGGTAGTCCCCACATGGATACATCAGTGCCCACCATGAGGTGTTCACCAACACAGAAATCCACCAGAGCATTGCTAATGCTGCCAATACCCATTGTCCAGAGACCATATCTATCCTGAAGGGGCTGATGCCAGGGCCTCTTCTGGTCAAGGTAATGAGAAGGTGGCCTCCAGGCTTTGCCAGGCAGGCTTCATGGAAAGATGGGAAGGCCCCCACTGCAGCCTCAGTGTAAGACCTCAGCACATTGCAGTTGTCTGAGGGATCTGCCATTAAGGACTCAGGCCTCCCTGGACCTGCTCTGTTCCTACACATACCTGCATCTTGAGTCCAGGTACCCCCTTATCAGGAAGCCTTACTGGGGGAGAGGTGGTAATCTTATTTTTTTTTTAAGATTTTTATTTATGTATTTGACAGAGGGAAACACAGCTAGAGAGGGAACACAAACAGGGGGAATGAGAGAGGGAGAAACAGGCTTAACCAGCTGGGCCACCCAGATACCCCTGGGCATCATCTTATTAGGGAATTTATTTTTCTTTTTTAATTTTATTTATTTATTTGACAGAGAGATCACAGGTAGGCGAAGAGGTAAGCAGAGAGAGAGCAGAGGAAACAGGCACCCTGCTGAGCAGAGAGCCCAACTTGGGCCTTGATCATGACCTGAGCTGAAGGCAGGGGCTTTAACCCACTTAGTCACCCAAGCACCCTGATTGGGGAATCATTATTGGGGACCTCCTTACAGGGAGACTCAACTGAGGCCCTCAATGATGCAGTACTTTTCTACCCTAAGTTCTTCCCCTCTCCTTCCTCCTGTGTCCCCTTACCCATAAACAGCAGGGAGTTGGGGGGATCCCTAAGAGTGAGATGATCCTCGTGTATAGCACCTGCCAACTGTTCCCACTGGGTGCTGTTCCTGGGAGAGCAATGGAACCCTGAGGAACAGCACTCCTCTGGGCCTCTTGCCAGAATTCTCTATAGTAAGTGAGGAGGGCTTGACTGTGGTTTTCTGGGTAGCATGTGCTCATTGACACCTGATTGCTCCGGCAGGTGACTGCACTGATGTTCAACATTGCTGTCTATTCCAGAGGATTTACCAACCATGGTCCTCAAAGATTTGTTGTGAAGGTTAAGAAAGCTTTTTCTTCTTAATATCTTACAATAATTCAGAGAAAAGCACCTTCTATTTGACTGACTGTTTTACTGGTCACCTTTCTACCCATAGGTTTCAAAGTTGGTGCAGAGGTCAATCTATTTAGTTGATGAAGTTGTGTGTTTTGAACCAAAGCTTTGCCCCTGGCCCTGTTTTTCTTGAATTTATATATGTTTTAACATTTTCTTCCATTTGGAGAAGTTCCAGCCAAGAGTTTTTATGGAAAAAGTATACCCAGAATCTTGTGCTTCACCTAGGTTCACCAACTGGGTACAGACATGTTTATTTATTTATCTTTTTAAGATTTTATTTATTTATTTGACAGAGAGAGACACAGCTATAGAGGGAACACAAGCAGGGGGAATGAGAGAGGGAGAAGCATGCCTCCCATGGAGCAGGGAACCTGAAGCAGGGCTCCATCCCGGGTCTCCGGGACCATGACCTGAGCCGCAGACATGTTTAAATCTAGGGGCAAATCAACTTGGTAAAAACTTGGATCCCTAGTATATTAATTAAAAAATATTGTGGACTTTTATAACATGACCATAAAGCTCTTTGATATCATTTTATCATTTCAGCTTTACAACAACTCTGAAAGAGGATTAAGAAAATATCATTTCCTATGTTGTAGATATTGGGATCAAGCTCGTTGCTGCTCAGCCCTTGTTTTTGAACCATGGATTTGAATTCAGTGCTGTCAAATAAAATTCATTTGTATTTCCACTAACCTATTACCAAAATATGTAGTTCTCCAAACTGAACTAAGCAGCAGAGTTGATGTTTTTTTTAAATCATAGGTTCGAAAAGTGTGAGTTAGGGAAAATAGTGTAAAGTAACAGATCTGGTTTATTGGTCCAGACCTTGTATAGAACACTAGGGAGAGGTACACGGCAAGTATTAGATATGATTTCCTTTTCAACTGAAAAGATAAATCCTAAAAGAAAAGATTAAGTGAGCACAGACTGTAGGAGCATACCAATTGAACCCAATTTAACAATCATAGACTGACCAGCAACTTGAGGCACTGGGTGGAATGTCACAAGGGCAATTAATCAAGGGTTAGGATTAAAAGGAGTGATTTTCATTTTTGTATCTATTTCAAGTCATGTTGCATGAAGAAGTGGAAATTAATAGATGTTGTGGTCACCGTAGGACATCTCTTCCAAGCTTAATTTTAACAACTTCCTCTGATATTTTTTGATTAATCTAGAATATCAATATATTATTTTAAGGAAAACACAAATTAAATCAGTATTCTATTACTTATGAATATAGTAAAAATACAAACAAGATGTTGTGAAATGACATCACACAAAATTAGCCTTAACATTAAAATGTTTGCATTTTGTCTCGCAAGCATATTTTAAAAACACATCCGATAAAACATACTGTCAAAAATGGTGAGTGACTCGGGGGTCCTAATTTTATGCCTTTAAAGGAGGTGTTTTACAATGTTTCCTTAATAAAACACACATTTTAAACATTAATTATTCTTCCTTCTGGCCAATTAAAAGTTGTAGAGCACTGAAGACTATAAAAAATTGCTGGCAATATCAAATCATAAAATTAATTAGAAAAGATTTTTTTTGTAAATGCTTGTTTTTTTTCCTCTTATTCCTTTTATAAAAGTCACACATATATGATCCATCTAAACTCTATTACATAACAAAAACACAAGTTTTGAAGAGAAAGAAACGTGTTGTTCTGAGATTCTGGTGACTATATTACATAGATTTATAAATAGATTATTTCTAGTCCTCTGTCAATTGATTAAACAATTTTAAGTAACAACAGGTTGAATAATTTAAACTCTATAAACACCACTATCCCCCATCCCCATAATGACAACCTACGTATATAGATAGATAGATATAGATATAGATAGATAGATGATAGATTAGATAGATAGATAGATAGATAGATAGATAGATAGATAGATAGTACCCCTCCCTAGGTTTTGTATACTGCAGACCTGAAAAATAAAACTGGCCATTAAACTTCTGTACGTCCCATTTAATAGAGATGATTATTAGTGCCACTAATTTATTCTTTTATTTATTAGTTCAGATTTTAATATCTTCTACAGTTAAAACTGAACTCTAGGTGATAACAATTGAGTGATAAAAGTAGGAAGTGAGCGTTGCCCTCATCAAGCTCAGAACCAGAAGGAAAAGAAAGGAGGAAATCTGATTTTTCTTGTTCTGTTGTAGCAGCTGAGACAAAATGGGCTCAGAACGTTCTTTGGCATCTAATGTAGTCTGGATCATGGGTCAGAAAAGGATTACAAAGGTAGTGATACTTAGGACACATCTTTTTATTTTGTTTTGTTTGGGGGTTTTTTTTGCAGATGTTATTTTAGTCTCAGGTATATAACTTAGTGATTTAACAAGTGTGTACATTATGCTATGTTTACCACAAGTATAATTGCCATGTGTCCCATTAACACCGCTATTACAATATCACTGACTGCTTTCCCAGTGCGCTGCTATTATTTCTATGACTCACTCATTCTATCACTGGAGAACTGTATCTCCCTTTCCCTGTCAGCCATTTTGCTCAAAATCCCACATCCCTCTCTTCAGGCAACCCTCAATTTGATCTCTGTATTTATAGTTCTGATTCTATTTTTTGTTTGTTTTCTTTTTTCTTTCTTTATTTTTTTTTTCCTCTTTAGATTTCATTTTGAGTTGAATCCTTTGGTATTTGTCTTTCTCAGTCCAACTTCTTTCACTTAACATAATACCCTCTAGGTCATCCATATTGTCTCAAATGTCATGATCTCATCCTTTTTATAGCTCCATTGTGTGTATATACCACATTTTCCTTCTTCATTCATCTATTAATGGACCCTTACATTGCTTCATGTCTCGACTATTGCAAATAATGCTGCAACAAACATAGGAATAGATAAATCTTTTCCAGTTACTGTTTTCATTTTCCCTCGGTAAATACCCAATAGTGGAATTATTGGATTATATGATATTTCCATTTTTAATTTTTTGAGGAAACTGCCTATGTTTTTTGTTTTTCTTTAAGATTTTATTTATTTATTTCAGAGAGAGAGATTACAAGTAGGCAGAGAGGCAGGCAGAGAGAGAGGAGGAAGCAGGCTCCCCGCTGAGCAGAGAGCCTGACTCTGGGCCTCAATCCCAGAACCCTGAGATCATGACCTGAGCAGAAGGCAGAGGCTTTAACCCACTGAGCCACCCAGGTGCCCTGCCTATGGATTTCTTTAGTGGTTGAATCAGTTTGCATTCTCACCAACAGTGCACAAGTGTACCCTTTTCTTCACATCCTCATCAACATTTGCTGTTTCTTGTGTTTTTGATTTTAGTCTTCTGACATGTGTGAGGTGATATCTCATTGTGCTTTTGATTTGCATTTTCCTAATAATCAGTGATGTTGAGCATCTTTTCATGTCTCTGTTGGCCATCTGTATGTGTTCTTTGGAAAAATGTTTATTAGGTTCTCTACTCATTTTTTTCAAGATTTTATTTATTTATTTGATACAGAGAGAGATCACAAGTAGGCAGAGAGGCAGGCAGAGAGAGAGGTGGAAGAGAGTCCGATGTGGGACCCATTCCCAGGACCCTGAGATCATGACCTGAGCCAAAGGCAGAGGCTTCAACCCACTGAGCCACCCAGGCACCTGCTCTACTCATTTTTTAATCATATTTTTTGTGGGGAGTACTGAGTTTTATGAGTTCTTTATATATTTTGGATATTTCCCCTTATCTGCTCTATCATTTGCAAATATGTTTTTCCATTCAGTAGATTTTTATTTTTTAGTGGTTTTCTTTGCTTTACAAACACTTTTCATTTTGATGTAGTCCCAGTAGTTTATTTTTGCTTTTGTTTCCCTTAACTTAGGAGAGATATTTAGAGGGCTGACGTCAGAGAAATTACTGCTTGAGTTCTCTTTTAGGATTTTAATGCTTTCAAGTTTCACATTTAGGTCTTTGATGAATTTTGAATTTATATTTGTGTATGATGTTAGAAAGTAGTCTGGTTTCATTCTTTTACATGTTGTTCGCTAGTTTTCCTAATACCATTTATTGAAAAGACCATTTCTTTCCCCCGTTGTATATTCTTGACTCCTTTGTCTCAGATTAACTGACCATATTTCTGGGATCCCTATCCTGTTCCATTGATCTAGGCTTTTTTTGTGTGTGTGGTCATGTGTGTGCCAGTACCATATTGTTTTGAGTACCACAACATTCTTTTGTGACCATCTGGTTCTGGACTTTTATTTTTTGGTAGATTTTGATTACTGATTCCATGTCATTACTAGTAACCATCTATTCATATTTTTATTTATTCCTGGCTCATTTTTGGAAGAACTGTGTTTCTGGGAATTCATTCATTTCTTCTAGGTTGTCCAGTTGGTTGGCATATAATTTTTCATGGTATTTTCTTATAATCCTTTTCATTTCTGTGGTATCAGTGTTACTTCTCCTCTCTTATTTCTGATTTTATTTATTTGTGTCTTTTTTTTTTCTTGATGAGTCTAAGGACTTGTCAGTTTTGTTTATCTTTTCAAAGAACCAGCTTTTAGTTTCTTTCCTTCCTTCCTTCCTTCTTTTCTTTTTTTCTTTCTTTCTTCTTTCTTTTTAAAGAAACATACCTAACTATTTTCCCAAGTAATATCACTTTACTTCCTATCAACAATTTATAGGAGATTTAGTTTATCCACATGCTTACCAGCACTTATCTTATTTTTATTACTTTTAAAGCTTTATGTATTTCTTTTTACCTTTTACTATTTTTTAAAAAGCCATTTAAATGTAGTGTAATCTCATTGTGGTTTTAATGTGGCTTCCTCTAATAGCAACATGTGCTTTTGCCATTTGTATATCTTCTTAAGTGAAGTGTCCATTCATATATTTTGTTCATTTTCTGATTAAGTCATTTTAATCGTTTTAACTGTTGAGTATTGAGAGCTTTTTATGTAGTCTAAGAGTTTTTTGTTTGTTTCTTTTTTTTTTTTTTTTTTTTGGTCAGGTAAGTGGTTTGAGTACGTTTTCTTCCAATCTTTTCATCCAAATAATAGTATTCTTCTCACAGGCAAAAAAAAATTGTTTTTGAATTTTGAAAAGTATATTTTAATTCTGAGAATCTAATCAATTTTCCTTTTAATAATTATGCTCTTGGTGTATGTCTAAGAATTTTTCACCTTCCTTTAGATGCTAAAATGTTTTTACTACATTATTTCTAAAAATTTTAGAGTTTTAAAATTAAATTCATGATCCACATTGAGTGAAATTTTCTGTAAGATAGGATTTTATTTTATTTTATTTATTTTACTTCATTTTAATTTTTTGCCTATGAATGTTGATCCATTCCAACACCATTTATTGAAAAGACCATCCTTTCTCTATTGAATGGCACATGTATCTATGACAAAAATCAGTCATGTATATTAGTGTAGGTCTATTTTGAGGGGTCTTTTTCATTGATCTATATGTCTATCCGTTCACTAACAACCTACAGTGTTGAGTACTGTAGTGATGGTAAGTCTTCCTACTAAGTGGAATGATTTCTCCCAATTTATTATTCTTTTCCAAAATTGTTTGATTATTTAATCCATTTGCTTGTCCATGTCATTTAGAGAAAGCATGTCTATTGGGGAAGAGAGACAAAAACTTGCAAGGATTTTGCAAAACATTATGTTGATCTATACGTCAATTTGGGGAGAATTAGCCATACTACCATGTTCATCTTTGACCCTGCAATTCATTTATAAAAGTCTCAGAATTTCTTTCATCTGTGTTTCATAGTATACATAGTATACAAGTCTTGTATATGTTCAGTTAGCTTTATGCATAAGTATTCCATTTTTGGAGCTATTATAAGTAGCATTGTATTTTTAATTTCACTTTTCCTACATTCACTGTTAATATAGAAAAATAAGATGACTTTGTGTTGTTTTGTATGATGATCTGCAACCTTGTTGAATTCACTTCTTAGTTCTAACTCTTCATTCATTTTCTGAAAGATGTAGGGGGATCTTATACATATACAAATGTCATCTGTAAACATGGACAGTTCCGTTTCTTCCTTTCCAATCTGTATAAAATTTATTTCCTTTTCTCATCCTATCATGCTGGCTTTACTTCTGGTACTATATTGAATAAAAATGGTAGAAGGATGCATCCTTGTTTGTTTCCTATCTCTAGGCAGGGAAGCATTTATTCTTTCTCTATCAAGCATGATATTTGCTATGTGGTTGTGGAGATGTTCTTTATCAAGGTGAAGAAATCATTCTCTATTTCTAGTTTGCTCAGTTATTTATTTATTTATTTATTTATTTATTTATTTATTTATTTATTTTCAGAGTTCCAAGATTCATTGTTTATGCCCCACACCCAGTGCTTCATGCAATACATGCCCTCAGTACCCAACACTAGGTTCACCCATCCCCCACCTCCACCCCTCCAAGACCCTCAGTTTGTTTCTGCATCCAAAGTCTCTTATGTTTCTTTTCCTTCCCCGATTTACTCTACTTACCATTTCCTTTCCTTCTCCTACTGTCTTCTATATTACCCCTTATGCACCACAAGTAAGTGAAACCATGTGATACTTGATTTTCTCTACTTGGCCTATTTCATTCAGGATAATCTCTTCCAATCCGGTCCATGTTGCTACAAAATTTGGATATTCATCCTTTCTGATGGAGGTGGAAAAATGGCCACAATCGCCAAACTGTGGAAAGAGCCAAGGTGCCCTTCAACAGATGAATGGGTAAAGAAGATATGGTACATATATACAATGCTCAATTTTTATGATGAATCAGTGTAGAAATGATACTTCCTTTGCAGCTATTGATATGCTCATATGTGTTTCTTCTGTCAGCATTGGTATAAAATATTGTACTGATTGATTTTCAAATACTGGATATGGCCTGAATATGTGGGATACAGCCCAGTTGGTTGTGGCGTATAATTACTTTTTGAACTGATGAATTATATCAATTATATCTGTTAATACATTGTTGAGATTTTTTTTGTCTAAGTTTTTGAGAGGTATTCATTTTAAATGTTCTTCTGTGTGTGCTGACATCTTTATCTTGCTATGGTAGCAGGGTGTTACTGGTTTTGTGAAATGAGTTGGAAGTTATTCTTTCCTTATATATTCTAGGAAAGACTATGTAGAATTGACACTAATTCTTCTTTAAAACTTTTTGGTAGAACTAAAACTCTTCGATTGTTATAGAATAATTTGAACTATCTACTTCATATTTAGTGAAACTTAATACATATAACAGGAATAGGTCCATGTCATCCTACCTGCCATATTTGTGGGTAGAGTTGTTTATAGTTTTCCAGTATCTTTTTAAATGCCTGAATGATATGTTGTAATTTTTCCTACTTCGATCCCGATGTTGATAAACTGTGTCTTTCCCCTTTAATCTTTATCTGTTTTGGAGAAAGTTTATCAATAATAATTTCACATTTCAAGAAGCCACTTTTTTATTGTCCCCTTTATCTAGTGTAAACATTTAACATACAAATTTCTCTCTCTTCACTTTTTTAACCGTATCCCACAAATTTTGTGATTTTAATTTTGTTTTTTACTTCTATACATTTTCCATATTTTAAATTACATTTTTTGGCTTATTGTTGAGTTTAAGATTCTTTCTATATTCTCAGTATAGATCCACATGCAGAGATTAAAGGATCCTACATATTACTGTAACCACCACCTACAATTGCAAATGTCTAATCCTTATAATAAATCCCTAAATCTAAATTGCTCACAGTGGTTCTTACCTCATGAAACTGTTTTTGATAAACCATGTATTCTTCAGACACCACTGAAGTTTTGCTAGCTTTCCAAATAAAATTCCTTATAAGAAAACATCTACTCCAGAATCACATTTTTAATTACCTTGAAAATTTATTCTCCTCTAGTTGAAATAGTTCTGTGATGTTTCCACAATTTTTATAACTCTATTAGTGTTATATTGCTGCATAATAAATACCAATGTGGCAGCTTAAACCCTCATTCATTCAGTTTTGGTTCCACATCTGGTATGGAGAGGCTAGGTTCTCTGCTCATGATCTAATGAACCGAATCCACAATGTCGTGTGGTCCATGCTCTCTCATGCAGCTTGGAGTCATCTACTAAGCCTTTTCTTGTTAGAATTTAGTTTCTTGTACTTAGAGGATAGAGGTTCCTGCTTTCATGCTACCTGTTGACACAAGGTTGCTCTCAGATCCTAGAATTCACCTCAGGTCCTCGCCACCCAACCCTCTGTTTACATGGCAGCTGATTAGCGGTCCTTCTTATATCTATAAAATCCCTTTACCTGTGCCATATTTTCTTTGCTAGAAACAAATCAAAATTTCCATCTGCATTGAAGAGGAGGGGCTACTGGAGTGTCACTCACTGAGATTCTCTTTAGGGTATGTCTGTCATAATAATTTTGAGACTTTATAAGATTACAAGACTGCTATCCTACTGTTTATGTGTCTCTTGCATTTTAGTATAAGAAGTAAGAAGAAACCAAGTCAATTGTCTAAAATTTGCCCAGAAGACTCCCAAGTTAAATATCCACTTTCATCACTCGTATGTTCTGCTTTCCACAAAACACTAGAACACAGTTCAGCCAAGCTCTTTGCTGCTTTATAAAACAATCACCCTTTCTCCATTGTCCTATAACATGCTCCAAATTTCTATCTCAGATCTCAGCAGAAAATAATGTTCATATGTTTACCAATATTCTATTTAAAATTACTTATCTAATCCAAAAAATATGGAAGCTTTCTCTTTAGTTCTCCTTTGTCCTTTGTGAACTGTCACTAGTATTGCCTTAATCTCCATATTTTCACCAGCAATCCTTTCAAAGCAGTTTAGAGGTCTCCTAGCCACACCTCAAAATTCTTCCAGTGTCCACCTATTACCCACTTCTAGAGTTTCTTCCACATTTGTAAGTACATTTTAAAGTCATATTGGGAGGAACTGGAGGCTGGGGCTTATGAATTTGTGGGGAAACAATTCAGCCTGAAGCCATCATGTTTAGAACAGTTACAATTTTAAAAAATTGAACATTGAGAAGATCAATTGGCCTCAACCCTGATATTTGTAAGTAAATGGTAGGGTTGTTTTTGTTTTTGTTTTGTTTTGTTTTAAGATTTTATTTATTCACTAGAGAAAGAGATAAATTAAAAAAGCAGAGGGAGAGGGAGAAGCAGACTCCCAACAGAGCAGGAAGCCCAACACAGGGCTTGATCCTAGGACCCCAAGATCATGACTTGAGCCAAAGGCAGACACTTATATCACTGAACCACCCACTTGCCCCAATGGTAGTGGTTTTAAACCTATGTCAGTCTGTCTTGATACCAGGTGCATTAATATTCCTATATGCAAGCAATTTTAGATGATTTGAAATACATATCAAATATACAGACATGAGCATACTGGTGACAGAGCTAGTTTATAGAAAGTTGATCACCAGGAAATTAATTTTATGAAAAATGATTTAATTTTATGAAAAAGATTTTGAGGACTATGTAATAATTGACAAAATGTATGATATTTGCTTTCAAATATCTGAACAACACTTGTACAGTGAAGGGTATGAATTGAAGGATCTTGTTTCAGAAAGCAAGATCTTAGAATATAAGTACAGGACATGTAACTTACCAAAATTTAACACGTGCCTGCCTTGATGAGCACTTTGGAGACCTCATTCCAGTTGTTTCTCACAGGATACCTGTGAAGTGCCTAATTATTACTAATAAATTAATTTCTAATCCCAGCTTTACTGCAAATTGCTTCTCTCCATTTTCTTACTTGTAGTATTTATCCTCTTCCTTCTAGTACACATTTATATTTATTCATACCCAGGAGCTATCAAAGTGATAAAAATTAAAACAAGTTGCACTTCAACTTGCCTTAGTAAGTTACTTAGTAAACACTTAAAACTTGTCTGAGTGTCTTTTTTCTATGTTGTGTGTGTGTGTGTGTGTGTGTGTGTGTGTGTGTACCTGTATGTGCAGAAGCAGAAGCACATTGATAGCAAGGGACAAGTAAAACAAGAACATAAAACTGAAATGGGAGTATACATGGTGCAAATTTTCTGCCAATTATTTTGACATTATCAAATAAAAATATATCTTAAAAGTTATATAACACAAAGAAAATATTCCATGCACTAATGAACCTGTGCTATTATTTATAATAAAAATGTTGAAAGGATAAAAATGTCAAAAAATATAAGCATGGGCAAATAAATTTTCATGCCCATATAAAACATTATTATAAAACCAATGAAAATAATAGTTACATAAGAAATTCTAACAAAATGAAAAAGGATTACAGTAAAAATTAAATTAGAATAGCAGCTTACAAAATTAAATATATCATCTCAGCTGTGTGAAATATGGAGCTTAAAATTCTTGGGACAAAATGTGATGAGAATAACTATGTAGGTGTTGTGATTATATAGTTTTATTTCTTCTGCTGTATTTTTCATGTTCAAAAATGTTTTTAAATGATTATTTTAAATAGTTAGAAAAAAAGTAAAATAAATTCCCATAAAGGAAGAGAAATGAATACCCTTCAGCAAGACAAATCTTGCTGGAGACCTACACAGATTAATGCTTCAATGTCTTTTGAACAGGTGAATTGATTATCTTGTTTCAACACCTGGAAAGTAAACTCATATATATGTGTGTGTGTATACACAGTGTATCATATACACACAACCTATATATATGTGTATATATGTGTGTATATATATATACACATAAATACATACACAAATACATAGAAATGAAATTGAGACCTGATATGAAATTAAATGACTGAAATAATTAAAGTATACTTTACAAAATAGCATACTCTACGGTCTCTAGAAGTATATTCTAAATTACAAGTGCTGAACCTATGAGGGTAGACCCTCCCTTGATCACCACCTGCCATGTAGAAGTATGTGGTATAAATTCCACTATAGTTTTAAAGCTTGCCTTCTTTGGAAAAGAGGACTTTGGCCAGACCAATTTCAGCAAAAGAAGAGGAAGCAAAGATTCACCATCCTCCCACATCTCCAGAGAACCAAGAGGCTGTCTGAAGGAGACTTGGTTCTGTGGGGACGATATTGAACATCATCCCTTGCTAAGCACAAACACTGGTGATAAGAAAATGTCCTTCTTAGTGGAAGACTTGTCAGTCCCCTTTCATGGCATGCAGTCCAAGTTTGAATGACAGTTATTTATTATATCATTCCAGCATCTGGCTAATCATGAAGTCTATTGAGTGTACCATGCCCTCTCCCACCACACACCCACACACTCTGTGTGAGAGAAAGCCACAGATGCTGTGAGAGGTTGAATTTGGGCACCCCACTCCTAATGGATTAACAGGGCACTGATCTCAGCTAGCTTTTACCCTAGGAGTCACAAAATGAACTTCTAGTTTAATTGACCATAGTTGATAAAGGAGGTTGTTTTGGATATATTATAAGGCACAAAAACAAACAAATATATTTTGTTTGTGAGTATGTGATTGTATTTAGAGCACAATAATTATCTTGAGGGGCACCTGGGTGGCTCAGTTGGTTAAGTGACTGCTTTTGGCTGAGGTCATGTTCCCAGAGACCTGGGATCGAGTCCCACATCGGGCTTCCTGCTCCACAGGAGGCCTGCTTCTCCCTCTCTCAGTCCCTCTGCTTGTGTTCCCTCTCTAGCTGTGTTTTTCTCTGTCAAATAAATAAATAAAATCCTTAAAGAAAATAATTACCTTGAACTGCCCATACACATAATAGGTGAGTTGGTGGGAGGGGATTGGCAGAAGACCAGAGAAGTGTTGAAGATGGACGGAAGCCGTACTCAGTTTCTGTAAGGCGTATAGAATCATCAGCAGTAAAGTAGGAAAGGAAGCCAGACACTACAGCAGGGCTTGCTGGGTGTCTTCAGCATCCCTTTACATATTGGGATTCTATTTTGTGGCACTCACTTCCAGAGTTCTCCAGGTCTGTAGAGAAAGATTCATCATGCCCTTTAATATAAAGAAGAAACAAAGGTAGAGAAGAGAACATCTTAACAGTAATGGGATATGTGAAGACAAGGACGTGAAAGAAGACCATGGCGGTGAAAATTATACTGGCTGCACTCTTCAGCTCTGTAGGTGATAATATCATCAAAAACCTCCAGTAACATGCCAAGAAGCAAGGAGGAAAGATTCAATAAGGGAAAGTTAAGAAGTTCTTTTTAATGGTTTGGCGTGCCTTCAATGATTGAAGGCAGGATTCCGACATTGAAGTCAGGACTGGATTGTACACTGTCAAGATGCAGGACAATTCTGTGATTGAGTATCTTAATAATGTTTATCTAAGAGAAAAGAGGGTTAAAGTAGGGATTGGAGTTGTCATTGTTAAACAGCAACCATTACTCAGAGAAAGGTAGAAGATAGAAGAGAAGATAGAAGAGGATGGTTAGTCACTTTGCTGTCTGTTCATGCTTTGTTCTGAGTAGTGTTTAGGTTGGCATCAGGAATGATCTTTTTTTTTTTTTCTCAGAAGGCAAACAGGACATTCAGTGGCCAGATATACCAAGGAAAGTTGCTCATTTCCTTTAAGATAGCGTCAGAGAAAGCACACATCCCATTTCACCCTATAACCAGGTGCCATTTTAGGGGAGACATGAGAGGAGTAATAAGTAAGAGAAACCAAGAATGTTTTTCTTTCTTTTTCTTTTGATTTTTTCTGAAGAGACTTGGAGATACCCTAAATTATTAAAACAGGCTCATCTAAACAGGCACAATAACCAGGAAGATAGCATGATTATCCACAGGTGAAACCCATAGAGAGCACATCATAATTTAGGTTAGGTAAAGTTCTGACGTGCTCCCATAAAGAAAACAACCCTCTCCCTAGTGCACAGAAAGCAGTATGTGCATTTACACATCTGGAATACAAACCCACACATTTACACAACAGTTAATTACTAGTATCTGTGATGTCAGACTGGGTGCTTGGAATGGGGGATACAAATATGAATGGAGACATTTTACTTTTAATTAGATGCTGTGGTTTTTTTTTCATAGATTGCATGTATTATTTTTATCATTAAGAACTAGTGACACTTTAACATTTTAAATAATATATAATCTTAAAAGTACCAATGTTCTTATATTCCAAGTAAATAATATTTAAGTGATTAATAGGCAGTTATTACTGATTATTTTATTTAGTTGTTTCAGTACTTGGTTCAGTTGTATTGGAAAGTGTAATAACATGGTATTATCATGTGATGTTTGCTTTTTAGACAACAGTTTTTAGACTATTCATTCACATTTGAGTACCAGGTAGTGATGGAATTAATTTCCTCAAGGAAGTTACCTCAAATTTAGTGGCTTAAAATAATAGAAGTTTATTTTCTTAAAGTTCTGAATGCTGAAATCTGACCTCAGTTCCACTGGATGGAGATCAAGGTCTGGGGTGGGTTGGGCTTACTTTGGAGGCTCTATAGGAAACTCCATTTCTTGCTTGTTCAGGTTTCCGGCGGCTGATGATGTTCTTTGGCTTTGGGCTACCTCAGTGGGCACATTGCCTTCTCTTCTCCATGTGACAAAGCTCCCTCAGCCTCTCCTATAAGAACAACTGTGATTTGATTTAAAGCCCACCCAGACAATCCAAGATAATCTCCCTGTCTCAAGAAACTTAATCGCATCAGCAAAGACTATTTTCTCATAAGGTAACATTCAGAGGTTGGATCAATTAGAATTTAAAAACTTTGGATAGTCATTGTTCAGCCCATTACAGTCGCCAACTGAGTAAGGGGGAGGAAGCCAGCCTTGATAATAAGAGCCAAATACTCTCCCCATAAGAATTCAATCACACAACCATCCAAGAACATCTATGATTAGGACTGCAGCTAATTCTCCAAACAAAAATTAACCCTTTGGTGGGGAAGACTATAGAGAATTCATGTCTAACTGTAATTTAAAAAGCAGTTTTTTGGGGCGCCTGGGTGGCTCAGTTGGTTGGACAACTGCCTTCGGCTCAGGTCATGATCCCAGAGATCCGAGATCGAACCCCACATCGGGCTCCCTGCTCGTCGGGAAGCCTGCTTCTCCCTTGATCACTCCCCCTCCTTGTGTTCCCTCTCTGGCTGTGTTTCTCTCTGTCAAATAAATAAAATCTTTAAAAATAAATAAATAAAAATAATAAATAAAAGGCAGTTTTTGCTGTTTTACAGTATTTTCATATACCTACATTTAAGAACTTCTACAATTTAATAGAAGTCTTGTCTAACCTATACAGCATAAAAAAGAAAAACATAAGGATTTTATGAAAATTTATTTTCTTAATTTATCTTTGCCTCCAAATAATTTAAGAATTCCCCAACAATATATAATTTTCAGCCAAAATTACTTAATATATGTTGTTACTAATAACTGGTTTGAATAATGATATATTCATGGGGAGATGAAGGATCAGCAAAGAATCTCATTAATTTTATAATTTCCAAAAAAGAATAAATATAAAATAAACAGTATACCTATAACTTTGACCTTTTGATCAGGGACTGGTCCTTACATCTTTACTTATAAATTTATAAATTTTTAATGGCCAACATTTAATTAATATATTGGGACTCCAAGGACTGAATGCAAAGTAATTAGAAATTATGTGTGTTATAATGTTTTGCAATCCCCCAGGTGTAAACACAATATTGATAAATGATCATTGCCAATCATTACCAGGATGGAGCTAATCGTATTGCTTTTAAAAGCAAATAACGGATGTTGGAGCTGAAACTAAATTGTAAACATTTCTACGGAAACTCTCTGTGGAGCTCTGATAGTGAGCCATCCTATGAAGGTACAGTGAACAATCTAAACCTGCAGTTGCTAAGAGGTCTCCCTATTCTGTATCCATATCCACAAGCTCCTCCAAGGGTCAGGCTTGTCCTAGAAAAATTATTGGATTTTTCATCCCGGGTGGCTCTAAATAAAAAAAGTAATTAACCTCATAAATAAGAGTCACATACAGAAGAGAAATTTATTCACATATAAAGTGACGGGAAAGGCAAAGAAATCTTGCCAATCAATATAAATAATTACTGTCTTAAAATATGTACTAAGACTCAGTTGATTTGCATGGTAATATAAACAGAAATAACCTGAGCCATCTTTCTCACTCAAAAGTGAATAACATTGGTTTCATTTCTCCTTTCAATATTTGATGGTTTTCTATGAGAGACATAACATAAATTTTTTACCTTCTTTTTCTCTGTCCTTTCCCTGTCATGTAAAGACTGCTTAAGTCCTGCAGATGCGATGTCTAAGAGGCTATTATCAGGATGAGTTTTGTATCGAAACCAAACCCTCAAGAGTGAGTTTTTGTACTCTATTTACTGCTTATGTGTCCAAGATTTGGCTTGTCATTCATTTTTGTGTATGCCACCTTTATTAGCCTGGAGAAAGGTGTTATCTGTGGATGCCAGCCACTGACCCTGGTAACCCGATGAAAAGCCTTAAAGCCAGCAGCTGGCCAGGGCATTGTGCGGTCCTTGGAAAGAAGGCAGAACACAGTGAGCGAGAGGCTGAAAAAGCCACCCACAGCCCACAGGTCTTGCCGTGTGAATGAAACCAGCTACTCCCACTCAGTGCATCAGGAATTCTACATTCCATTCAGGAATGGTTTTAGCTGTTTAAGGGTCTGAATCTGTCCAAAATTTCAGTGAAGGCTTCACCTGTGGTGGAGGACAATGTATAAATGAGCTGGGTTTTCATCTCCTAGATGGATGAGGTATTTTTTTTTTCTTTTTAACAAAGATTTTATTTATTTATTTGAGAGAGAGAGAGAGAACACAAGCAGGGAGAGGCAGGCAAAGGGAGAAGCAGGCTTCCCTGCTGAGCAAAGAACCTGATGCGGGACTCGATCTCAGGACCCAGAGATCATGACCTGAGCTGAAGGCAGCAAACATTCACTGAGCAACCCAGGTGCCCCTATTTTCTTCTTTCTTTTTTCCAAGGGGTTCAGTTGAGCTGCTAATGATGGTTGTTGAATGTTGAATACAAGAGGCATAATTCCTTTTTGATCCACAGATATTTGAGAATAATAGCACATACCTATGGTAGTGGTAGACTAACTTTAAATAAGATTATATATTGTTAATTTAATTTCTTCAAAGATTTTATTTATTTATTTGACAGAGAGAAACACAGCTAGAGAGGGAACACAAGCAGGGGGAGTGAGAGAGGGAGAAGCAGGCTTCCCGCCGAGGAGGGAGCCCGATGTGGGACTCGATCCTGATCCTGGGTCTCCGGGATCATGACCTGAGCCGAAGGCAGTCGCCCAAACAACTGAGCCACCCAGGCTCCCCTGTTAATTTAATTTTTAAGTAGAAACAAATGTGCTCCACTATAAGTGGAACATAGAGGGTGGGGTGGGTAGTTGAACCAATTTTTGGAATATGTGAATAAATTTTTCATGAAATTGTAACTTCTTGATAGCTGGCTAGGAAGCAGAAATATTTAATTATGAATGGTAATGGTATTTTGGGGGGGAAATAAATATAATCACATTTAAGAAATAGCAATCGTTACCAAAATATGTCCCAAAATATATTTTAACAAGTCAGGTTTTCAAAAATGTGTTTGAGAACTGAACTACTTTGCTAGCCTTCCTGTGCAGCCTGAAAATGCCTTGGAAATTTACCAAGTAATTTAAGTTGAGCAGGAAAAGATAAAAATAAACCAAAGTCTCTTACTTGCTTCATTTCTTCATAAGGAATACTAAAAAAATAAAAAATAAAAAAATAAAAAGAACAGCATTTGTATCCTCCATCTGTATCTACACTATTTTATACTTTAATATGTGTGGCTCTAAGTCTCAATCTTCCATGCAAGCCCATGAGACTGACACATGTTGAGACCTTATTGGTTAACTCCAGTGAGCTCTAATTTTAGGCAATACAGAAGCCCAAGTGAGCTACAATTATTAATAATAAGTTACCATTTTTGCTCCTTTTATGAGCATAAACATTAGCCTGTATTAACAGTCAAGACCTCAGTCCCTATTCTATTTACAATGTGAAT
>PITA01017241.1:19908-44041 GCA_004023965.1 Spilogale gracilis | reverse complement strand
AAGAAGTTGCTTTCTTCTAGACATTATGGAAAACAGTATGGAGGTTCCATTAAAAAATTAAGAATAGAATTATCACATGCTCCAATAATTCTACTACTGGGTATTTAGCAGAAGAAAAGGCAAACACCAATTTGAGAAGATATAGGCACCCTTATGTGTATAGCAACATGATTTACAACAGCCAAGATACGGAAGCAAACCACGTAACTTTCCATTAGTGAATGGATAAAGAAGATGTGGTGTGTGCATACACGTGTACACAGTGGAATAGTACGCGGTCATAAAAAGGCATGAAATCTTGCCATTTGCCACAACATGGATGGAGCTAAAGAGTACTGTGCCAAGTGAAATAAGTCAGAGAAAGATAAATACCATATGATTTCACTTATATGTAGAATTTAAGAAAGAAATGAACAAATAAAAAAAGTGACACATAAAAAAAGAGTCTTAAATACAGAGAACAAACACATGGTTACCAGAGGGGAGGGGTGGGGGGAATGGGTGAACTAGGTGATGGGGATTAAAGAGTACAATTATTTGGTTGCCTGGGTAGCTCAGTTGTTAAGCGTCTGCCTTTGGCTCAAGGCATGATCCCAGAGTCCTGGGATCGAACCCCACTGGGCTTCATGCTTCTCCCTCTGCTTGTGCTCTCTCTCTCTCTTTCTCTCTCTCTCTCTCTGATAAATAAATAAATAAATAAATAAATAAATAAATGATTTTTTTTTAAAGAACAAGGAGTACACTTATCCTGATGAGCACTGAGTAATGTATAAAATTGTTGAATCACTATATTGTACATCTGAAATTCATATAATACAATGAGTAATACAATACAATACTGTTGGGCGCCTGGGTGGCTCAGTGGGTTAAAGCCTCTGCTTTCGGCTCAGGTCATGATCTCAGGGTCCTGGGATCGAGGCCCGCATCGTGCTCTCTGCTCAGCGGGGAGCCTGTTTCCTCCTCTCTCTGCCTGCTTCTCTGTGTACTTGTGGTCTCTCTCTCTGTCAAATAAATAAATAAAATCTTTAAAAAAAATACAATACTGTTATAATACAATAACAATATGTTAACAATACTTGAATTTAAAAAACCCACTGGTAATACCAAATATCAGCTAAAAACATATGGATAATTAAGACAGAAAAGTTCTAATGAAAGGCAGAAGTGAGAATTTGGAAGTCATTTTTTGCCTAAGTCATTATTCTGTCACCTGGTCCTGTGGCCAGCATACTTCTTCCCATGTTGTTTAAATAAACATGAGATCAAGGTTCATAACACCCTGCCGCTGCCAACAGACGTTAAGTGCCGTTTCCCTTCAGTTACTAAATAGCTGCTCAGAAAAGACCTGAGAGCCAGGAATGGCCGTTATGAGACATCACTTCCCTAGCACAGTGACGCATATGTGGTTGTAAAGAAAAATAAATTTAACAATCTATGTTAGGTAAATAAAATTCTAAATTCTATAAAATCACTTGAAAAGGGTTTTTTTTTAGTTTGTTTTTTGTTTCTTGTTTTTTTGTTTTTTATTAACATATAAGGTATTATTTGCTTCAGGGGTACAGGTCTGTGAATCATCAGTCTTACACAATTCACAGCACTCACCATAGCACATACCCTCCCCAGTGTCCATCACTCACCTTCCCCACCCCCAGCAACCCTCAGTTTGTTTCCTGAGATTAAGAGTCTCTTATGGTTTGTCTCCCTTCCCGTTCCCATCTTGTTTCATTTTTTTCCCTCCCTTATCCCCACACCCCCACCAACCCTGCCTCTCAAATTCCTCATATCAGAGAGATCATATGATAATTGTCTTTCTCTGATTGACTTATTTCAATTAGCATAATACCCTCTAGTTCCATCCATGTCATTGCAAATGGCAAGATTTCATTTTTTGATGACTGCATAGTATTCCATTGTATGTAGTATATGTGTGTGTGTGTGTATCCCACATCTTCTTTATCCAATCATCTGTTGAAGGACATCTAGGTTCTTTCCATAGTTTGGCTATTGTGGACATTGCTGCTATAAACATTTGGGCCCTAAAAGGAGTTTTTGAATGAGAGGGAGTCTTCCCCTGCTAGAACTGCAGGCTGAGGGACAGGCCATTAATAAGTCATCCTTACCACCTTATTTCAATCACTTCCAGCCAAGCCCCATCACATGAGAGAATGAAGGTGGGGAATGAAGTCGCTCTCTAGAGCTCTGAACTCTGGAGCTGAGCCTCCTCTCACTCCATGGGTGACCCAGGGCTCATCTCTCTCCAGCTCAATTGTCCTGAGGCTAAAGTGGAACCAAGTCTTAAGGGAGCTTTCCTTGGGGACACGACACTCAGAGAGAGGTGACAGTATGGTGCAGCAAGATAAGCAGAATAATCAGAGGTTAGCCTCGTACCAACTGAGTGAGTTGGTGGGCTATTTAACCCTGCTGAATCTTTTTCCTCATCCATAGAGTAGAGCTAATGATAATTACAAGATTGAATGATTAAATAAAATGGGACTACAAAGTGCCTGGCACAGGGTGGAATCCAGTCAATGATGACTCTCATCATACCTCAAAGCTACTGCCAATCCTCCCCAGAATTGAGTTTCTTTCTCTCTGCTGCCAACAATATATTCCCCTGAGTGACTAGCATTGCTTCAGCTAGCATAACTAGACAGTCCAGCTACAAATGAGGGTGAGGGAGAGGCAGATGGAGACGCGTATCCCATGAATGGGAGCTGAAGCAACCCGTAGACATTCTGGAGGAGCTGGCTGTTCTGAGGCCAAAGGTCTCATGGTGGGCAGGAAGAACTTTCAGTGGATATGATCTTAGCTCAGTAGAAAAGGACCAGGTCTTGTGCTCTGAGAGGACAGGCAGCCCCACCTCTACCAATAAGAGGGAAAAAACATCCTGTAACCTTCTACCATCTGGCTGGGATGCAGGATGCTTGAGCGATCCAAAAGACCTATACTACACACATGCACACCGTGGTGTGTCTGCCTGCTTGTGTTTGTTTTCAGTGTCTTAGCAGATTGGCTCCGGGTTTGTGCTGGGTGTTGAGTCTGGCACGAGGAGGTGTTTAAATATCCTTGCCTAACTGGAACTATCTCAATGCTGAGGAGTTTCAGTTATTTGAATAGGATAAAGTATTGTTCCAGGTTTCTCCATAATCATAGCATGGAACAGTTCAACTTTAAACCTGAGTTATCTATCTTAGGAAATAGTCACTAAAATAACCACATCTGGCGTATTCCCCACAGGTTCTTGGAGCTCTGACCAACCCTTGGGCAAACCATAGACGTCAAAACACACTTGGTGACTTATCTGGGCTAAAATCTTGGAAGCTGAAATCGATAAAGCATCCTTGTCCCTACCCTTAACCTTCCTCTGTATGTGTCTGTAATCCAGTACCTTTAATGGGTGAGACTAGTGAAGATCCAACAGTGATCTTACTCAAGGTTTCTGTGATTTCTATTCTGTCCACAAAGAATGTGTTACCCACCCAAATGAAGTAAGGCTGAATTTATCCACTCATTCAAAAATATTTTATTGAATCCATTTGTACCAGACACTTTATAAATGTCTTACTGGGGATGTAAGTGTGAGTGCCCAATCTTTGCTTGAAGGCCTCATAGGCTAGTAGAAGAGGTGGTGTTCAGGACATGTGGAGCTTACAAATGAAGGGAGCGGTCAGTTCCATAGGGACTGGAAATCAGGAAAGACTTCATGGAAAAAGTGACCTTTGTTCAGGATCAAGACTTCATATCAAGAAGTATTTCCTGATTTCTAATCCCCATAGAATTGACCACTCCCCTCATGAACTCAGGATTATCCTAGCCGCCAATGATAATCAATCTCACTGTGACATTTCTGGCTTGAATTATCCACATAGACTAGTGACCCTCAGTTCACTAGATAATATAACAGTCACTGGTTTTATGACATGCGTTCGTCTTTTAAGTCAGCAAAAGAAACCGCTTTGAAATTTGACAGCTTCCCCAGTTTAGCCAATTCCATTAAAGACCCATGTGACTAAGCTCTATAAACAGAAGTATTTGGGAAAATGAAATATCTGAAATCACAACCTTTATTTATATCCTGTGTCTCCACAATAGTAAAAGTTAAAAAATTGACTTTAAAAATGAGCTTAATATGAGCTGCCTGATAACAAAGGCAAGGAGGGAAATGCAAGAATTAGAGTATCCAGCCATTAACAATTATTATGATTTCAGAGGCACTTCATGTTCATTCTTAAATGTTTCTCATACCTCTATCTCCAAATGATGATGTCTAAATTTCCAGTACTCCCATTTCTTTATCATAAGGTTTGATCCTGTTTAAAGTATAACTATCCCTATAGATGTCTTTTACACCTTGGTATGAATAAATTTATCAGATTCTTTCTGAGACTGGTGGTACCATGGGAAGAAGAGTGAATTAGGTAAAGTCTGGGGGAGTACCCCAAGTTGTCTTGTGTTGTTTTCGTTTTTTGTTTGCTTGTTTTTGCTTTGTTTTGTTTCTTAACTTGCAATTTGCTAACGGTCAGCCCTGGTCAGAATTAAGAAAAAAACAAAAATTCACAGGTAAGAATGGTACCCAACACCCGAGATTCTAAAGATGAATTTGATGGTTTTGATAATCAAGACTAAGACACCCCACCCTTCTCCTCCTGCCTCAGCCTGTAGCCATGAGAGTTTCTGGTCCAGAACCAATCAGATTGCAGCAGGTACCCAGTGGCAAGGCAGGAGATCACCTCCCCCCACGGCCTTCTGAGAACACAGCTGTAGTCACAGCTTCTCAACAAGGACATTCAGAGTTACAGCTCACCATTTTATTTTCAGTTTTATCCTGACATGACAGTCCCTGTTCTTAGATCTTAGATTGTCGCAGAAAGCATCCCATTTCTCAGTCTCCACCCTGTGGACCAGTGCAGACCTGCTTGGGACGGGATGAGTCAGTGTCTCAAAGCCCTAGTACAGTCACAAAAGGAGCCGTCCATCCCTACCTGGGCAGAACATTTGTATACATTCACTCAGAAGTGGGAACTGGATGTTCTCTGTGTAGCATACTGCACCTGCCCTGTCACAGAAACCAGATGCAGCTCTGGTTTCGTTGTGCTTACAATTGTATTGGAGAAAGAAGCCATGGAGGTAGTGGAAGACTAACTCCACGAAGAGAACTCTAGCAGGTCAGGGAAAGGAAAGATCCCCGTAGCTGGAGTGGTTAAGCTCCATGAGGGCAGGGACTATGGCTAGCTGTTCATTGTTGCACCCACAGGACCTATCACATAGTGGGTACTCAATAAATATTTGTTGAATGAATGAGTGGATGCATGGATGGATAAATGATGGATAGATGGCTATTATGAAATAGATAGTATTTGAAGGCTGGCTGGGTGTTTGATATAGAGGAGAAAGGGAGAAAGAATACTGGAAAAAGTTCTCCTAAAGATCCCCAAGGCATCATCGTGATTGGATTGCCACCAAGATAGGGCAAGCATTCAATATCCTTGGCCAGTCCTAAGCCCTGAGCAATACGACAAGTCCAACCTATATCACCATCAGTGGGCAGTAAGAACAGTGTCAGACTAGAACCCAAAAAGAGAAAATAGGAGATAGAAAGGAAGCTTCTTGTTCTAAGCCCACCCCCAAGCCACTGGAGGTACCTCTTCTACCAGCCATTCACCCATCTGTGGGGCAGGCTCACAGAGACTACAGACCACCATGACTGCCTGTGGCCAAGGTAACACTAAAGGAACCAGACCCAAGTTGTGTCAGTCACAAGTTGGACACAAATGTCCTTGGGAAGACCAGGATTCAGCAGGTGACAACTTTCCTACTCTTTCTGCTGGGCCCTACCAGGCTTGGCTTCCAGTCTGAACCCTGACTTTCCCAAGGTGATCTACTTGATCCATATCCAGAGGCTCTTAATACAAAACTACTTAAATGCATCTAAGCACCGACAATAGTACCAAGCCCGCAGTGGGACCCACCCTGCTATCTGCTGTTATGACTTACGGAGGCAGCTGAAGGTATTCAAGCTGAAGGCAGTGACTGTGTCCTCCTTTGTGTTCGCAGGATCTCATCCAGTGTCTGACATGTAGCAGGAACTCAGCAAAGGTTTGTTGAATGAAAGAATAAGGCAGCTCTGGTTCCATAGTGCAGATCAGCCTTCTGCTAATCTTCTCCTTGCAGAACAAGAAAATACAGTGATGATAAAATTAGCAGTAAAGACATACCAAAAAAAAAAAAAAAAAGCAAGATATGGATGCATGAATGCCTTCTACCCATCAGGATGGCCTGAGCTAAGACCTGTGTTTGCTCTCTGCCAACTATTCCCATCCCTTACACTGACTATTCCCTCCCCTCAGTCCCCCTAGTTCAAGTGCCTGAACCATTCCTTCTCCCTTCTACTTACTGCCCCCTGCTTCCAGCCATTAGTGCTTTCCTTGTCCCATTTGGACTGTGTACTGCTGTGTCCCATGATAAAATACTTTGTTCAACATCGACCTTCACTCTTATAAATTCAACTATGTGTTCTCAGCACTGCTTATGATTTTAGAACTTAAGGATATATATTTTTTGTACAACTTGACTCCTAAATAGATGCCCTCTATTTCATTTGGCACAAAGAAACACTTGTTCCAACAGTAAGGGGAAATAATTAGATTTGTTTAAAGATAATAGACTCTGTTCTGGACTTTCTGAACAAGGTAAGGGATTTTTTAAGCCTACTTTTTGCCTATAAAAAAGTTTTACCTTACACTCTGATTTTATTGCATTTTTAAAAATTGTACTTGTATAATTCAATATGTATCTCCAAAAGACAAGGATTCCTTTTCAGTCATAACTGAATATTATCATCACACAAAGCCAAAAATTCCTTAATATTATCAAATATCTTTAATGTCCTATATATTTTGTTTTTATTTACATATATTTTTGAAAACTTTGAGGTTTCAGTTGCAATCTGAATAAAGTCCAAACCTTGTGACTGTCAAAAATATCTCTTAAGTTTCCTTTAATCTATAGGTTATGTCTCTATTTCTTTTTTTTTTTTAATTGTACTTTTGTGTTGTTCTTGTAGAAACCACATTATTTAGCTTGTCATTTCCTGGATTTTGCTGACTGCATCTTCATGGTGTTCTTTAACATGGTTTTATCATGGTTCTTTGCCCCCTGTATATCCTTCAAATTGTTAGTTAGATCTAGAGGCTTGATGAGATTCAGATTTAATTTTTTATATATTTTTTTCAGAACTGTCTTGTAAGAAGTATTGTACATTTCCATCAAGAGGGACAAAATGCCTGGGTGCCTCCTTTTTAATGAAGTTAGTAGCCACTGATGTTGTTGCCTACGCCCATTGTTTCACTAGGTTTTGCAAACTAGTGAAATTCAAGTCCCATTATTCCTTCTTCAGGTATTACCTGAAGAAGGCAAACTTTCTCTGAGCTATTTATTTGCCCTAAGCTATGGGGTTTTATTTGTTTTAAATCAAGAATAAATACTTGATTAATACTTGATTGGTTTAGTTCTCAATTGTTCAGTGGCTCTCTAATAATCTTCAGAGGTGATAAAGGAAAAACATTAAAAATGTCTTCATGAACCCATGGATTTAAACATATTCAATGCATCTCATTCTATTGTGGTTGATTATTGGCCTTATTGATGTTCAAATTCTTCCCACTTTACCCAAAGAGAGACTATGTAATTGGCTCCCAAGCCCTTTGGCATGACCCCAGTATTTCTGGTAGCTACTTTAATTTTGGTATGACAAGATGTTTATACTCAGTTTATGTACCTCCTGCCCCAGATCTAGAATTAGCAATTTCTCCAAGAAGCCCTGTTTCCTTTTAGTTGAAACTAGGGTTTATAAGCAGTAATTTAGGCCCTAGGGATACTCAGTATATTGTACTGCTCACTGCTTCTAGGTCTTTTTGGTGAGCTAGAAACATTATGGCTTTACAGAAATATCTCCAGTTCAAATTCAGGACTACAAGGTTTTCACTTATCCTTGTTGTTCTTACATCAGTGTTTCCTTTCTCCCACACCAAAAATCTTGTTTCCAATGACTTCACATTATTATTAATTTGCTTTATCCCACAATATACAGTCTTAAAATAATGATAATAATACTACCATAATAGATTAGTGAAAATAGGTTAAGATCTTTTTTAGGTTTTGTTGTTGTTGTTTACCTTCAATTATACACTATTGAGGACCTACAGTCATATTACTATGCTTTAAGGTCACTTGCAATAGTTTCAATCAACTAGATGTGTAATTAGGTTTATTTGCTTCATTTTACTTCTATTTTTAGAGATTGCCTCAGAAATCTTAATTTTGGCTTATAATTACAATCTTAAACTAGGTTTATAAAATTGTAATTTTGGCTTATAAAATGGGCTTATAATTATGAAATATTTACATGCTTTCAAAGTCAAATTTATATAGGAAAATAAGTTCAACAAAATCCATCTTCTCTCCCTCTTCCTTATTTCTTCCTTCCCAACAAACAAAACTTAAAAACTGTATGACTTCTCCCACTTTTTAAATATAAACATCTACGTATATGTAGACACGTGTCCAGGTGAATGTGTATCCTCCACCATTCCTAGAAAAAAAGTGGAATATTATACACACTATCAGCATATCCCAGAGACCACATCACTGTAGGATAACAGCCTGAGGAGAGACTCCCCATTCGGTCATACAGATGCACAGATCTCTATTTACAGACACAGTATAGTTTATTCAACCTGTCCCCCTGTGACAGATATTTAGGTTGTTTTCATCTTTTGCTATGCCTAATAGTGCTACAATAGATTGCGTTGTGCATATGTATTTTCATAGTTTTACAGGTATATCTTTGGAAAGATTCCTAAAAGTAGATTGCACAGATAAAGTGCAAATGCATAAACAATTTTACTAGATTATGTTGCATGCCCCTCCATAGGATTCAATCTTTTGTGTCTCTACCACCAAGTTTTGAGGATGCCTATTTCCCCACAGATGTGCCAAAAGACTTTGTTCTCAAACTTGAAATTTTGCCAATCTGATAGATGAGAAATGATATCCCAGTGTGGTTTTTTTTTTTTTTTCATGTTCCTTATCATGGGTAGGGTTGGGCATTTTTCATAACACTTTTTAAGAGCTATTTCCACCTTTTTTGGTCAACAATTTATATCTATCTAGTCCATTTTTTCCCAAAGGGCTATTGACTTTTTACTTCTCTTTTTCTATAGATTTTTAAATAGATTGTGAATATTAGCCATTAGTCTGTGCTGTAAATTGCAAGTATTTTCCTGGTTTATCTCTTGTCTTTCACTTTACTTATGATGTATTTTTCCATTTAGACTTTTAAAAATTATGTAATCACATTTATCAATCTTTTCCCTCAACCTATTTAAAGTTTCACTAGTTTCAGTTCAACCATTTTATTTTCCTTTGATATTTATATTTGTATGATCTGTTTGGAATTTATCCTGGTATACAGTGTGAGGTATGCATCCAATTTTATTTTATTTTTTATTTTTTTTTAAGATTTTGTTTATTTATTTGACAGAGAGATCACAAGTAGGCAGAGAGGCAGGCAGAGAGAGAGGAGGAAGCAGGCTCCCCGCCGAGCAGAGAGCCCAACGTGGGCCTCAATCCCAGGACCCTGAGATCATGAACCGAGCTGAAGGCAGAGGCTTTAACCCACTGAGCCACCCAGGCGCCCCAATTTTATTTTTTATATGACTATCCAATCATCCTAATACTACTTTTTAAAAAGTTGATCATCTCCCTGCTGATTTGAGATGCTGCCTTTAACATATGTTAAACATCCATATGCTGCTGGATCTATTTAATTTTTTCTTTAGATCTCTTAGTTTGTCAATTCATGCCTTAGCACAACTCCCTTTGAATTATAAAGCTCTATAGTATGTTTTAGTGTCCAGTATGGCAAGCACAACTCAATGCTTTTCTTTTTCAGGCTTATCTTATCTATTCATGCTTATTTGCTCTTTGAACTTTATAACCACATTGCTTAGTTCTAGAAATAATCTGATGGCATTTTCTTGGGATTGCATTATATATGCAAATTAATTTAGAACTGACATTTTTATAATTCTGAGTCTTTCTATCCAAGAATGTGGTTTCTTCCATTTCTTCCAAATCTTCCGTTTCTTTGGGTTTATTTCTATATCATCCAGGAGAGTTTTACAGCTTTTCCTTTAAAGGTTTTAGAAATTTCTTGTTAACTTTATGTGTGTTTTATTTTATCATTTGATGTCACAAATGGGGGGTATCCTCTTTCATTAAGCCTCTAATTGGTTTTTATTTACATAGAGAGAGAGAGAGAGAGACTATTGATTTTAAGTAAATTTTATAATTTGCTACTTTATGAAATTCTGTTATTTTAATAGGTTTTCTATTGATTCTTTTAGGTTTTCCAAATATATAATCTAATTATTATGTCTCTAAGTGCTTTTTCTTATCTAATTACATTGATTAATACCTCCAGCGCACTATTAGCCAAGAACTTAAAGCCTAACACCAATGACTACACTAAATCATAAACAAACTGCCTCTAAGAAGTGATAAATAGTTAAGCTATGGTCTCTATGTCAGATTAAAAGAATTACTAACTACAGTTACATAGAGTTGTGACTTCCAATGGAAATAAGTCCCTCTTTGTGGCATCTGGAAATATGCCTCCCTAGAACTCCAAAGGATAAGTAGATCTTAAAGTTTATGGGATCCTTTCTGAATTAAGCCTCAAGGGTCTTGTGGGAGTTCACTAGAGAAAGTATAGAGTTCATCCCATGAATAAATGCACCAATATTCCCACTCCTCCAACCATTTATAACATAGATTTCAAAAGTTCTGTTTTACAGTAACATTTTACTCATTTGAACTTACAGAAAAAAAGATCAGCCTAAAGTAAGAGAACCTGCCACATATTTAATGTTGTTTGGATTAGATGGGGGTGATATACTTCTGGTTTCAGGTGTGGCTCTAACCTTAGGGGCACATGGTACTCTAGGTCAGAAGGGTCTTTACCCGCTTGGTAGGTCATGGTCAGGGCCTTAACCACATGTCATCATCTTCTTGGGAAATTAGAACCAGCTCTCATACTTGGGTTATTAGCCTGCATGTACTGGACAGCCTGGATTACTGGTTAAGAGAAAAGACCCTGAATAGATCTATACTCAAATACGAGTTTCCATACTTAGTATCGAAGTGGTCTTCAGCAAGTTATTTAGCATCTGTTTGTCTTGTGTTGTTTGTCTGCAAAACGGAGATGTTTCCTGCCTCCTGGGGTTATTATAAGGACTAAATGAGCCAGTGCATACAAAGTGCTCCTTTCTATTATTAAACTAACAGAAAATGCCAAATAAGCAATATATCAGTGCTACTGCAGTTTAGCCACAGAGATTAAACTGTCAAACAAGAACATCTCTGAGCTGCTATCAATATCAGATATGTTTAAAAGTATCATAAAGAAGAATCATGTTGGCCATTTCCTATTGCAAAGTAGGTGAGGCTTTCAGTTAAAATTTCAATCAGAAGTTACTTTCTCCCCTCATTATTACTGAGTGCCCCCAAACATAGCTTTTCCTCTCCAGCATCCCCGCTGGTGTGAGAGTGCTGAGAACATAATCCTGGGAAGGCCTTGGGAAGTTAGACTGGTAGAGGGGCTGATGTCTGAGATTGGGATAAGACTCCAACCAGAAAACAATGATCACCTTGAAACTTCAAGACTAATGTTGCAGGCAGAGGCAAAACTAGAGCCAGGAGCCAGCCACTGGCCACCAACTGAAAGAGGTGAGCAAATTTAGAGTTGATTCCTGACAAAGTCATTGAGGCAACAATGAGAAAGAATCCTGCTAGCAAGGTGCTGCTAAGGCCACCGTGAGGTTTTGCACAGATAAGCTGGAAGTAGAATGATCACATCAAAGCAGAGACATAACTGGCCATCCCAGGCACAGGCCACCAAACACTGAAGTCATCCTTGGGCTTATTATTTAGTAGTTGTAAGTGACCTACAGGGCATAAACTACAGATTGCCAAAAAGCCTTAGGATTAAGGCTAAATTAGTTCTAGAATGAAGACAACTTTAGTCTGCCTTAAAAGAGTTTAAAAAACAAACAAACAAACAAACAAACAAGAAGAGGACACCTGGTGGTTCAGCCAGTTAAGCATCTGCCTTCAGCTCAGGTCATGCTCTCAGGGTCCTGAGATCGGGGGTTCAGGCTTCATACTCAGCAGGAAGGCTACTTCTCCCACTCCCACCTCCCCTGCTTGTGCTTCCTCTCTTTCTCTCTCTACCTCTCTGTCAAATAAAAAAATAAAAACTACAAGAAGATCAAACTAACTAATGTGTGATACCTTATTTATTTTATTTTTATTTATTTGATGAGAGAAACACAGTGAGAGAGGGAACACAAGCAGGAGGAGTGAGAGAGGGAGAAGCAGGTTCTGGGATCCTGACCTGAGCTGAAGGCAGACACTTAACGACTGAGCCACCCAGGTACCCCAATGTGTGTCACCTTAATTGTCCACCAATAACCGTTCAATACTCTTTAAAGTAATACAACAAAATATAGCACTCAATATAAAATTCCCAATATGTAGCATTCACTGTAATTTTGTTAAGACACAAAACAAACAAACAAACAAAAAACAAAATTAAGTGACTCATAACTGGAGCAAAAATTAACCAATAGAAAGAGAACAAGAAAATATAGTGTTGATGAAATTATCAGGAAAGACATCAAAGCATTATATCAAGACATCAAATATAATAAGTGTGCTGCTTACTATGGACTAAATTGTATCACCTCCAAATATTCATATGTTGAAACCCTAACCCTCAGTGTAACTGTATTTGAAAACAGGGCCTACAAGGAGGTAATTAAGGTTAAATGAGATCATAAGGGCAGTGTTCTAATACAGTAGTATTAGTGTTTTATAAGAAGAGACACTACAGAGGAAAGAAAGTACCTTATAAGATAATACTTATGTGAAACTTTGAATTTGTTCAATCTCTCCCTCTCTCTCTCTCTCTCTCTCTCTCTCTCTCTCTCCCACCTTTGTGAGGACACAGTGACAAGGGGACTATTTTCAAGCCAGGAAAGGAGTTCTGACCAGGAACTGACTTGATCTTAGATTTCCCAGCCTCCATAACTGTGAAAAATAAATTTCTGTTGCTTAAACCATGCAATCTGGAGTGTTTTTTTTTTATGGCAGCCCAAGCAAGATAATACACTCCTTCTGTTCAAGAATATAAAGGAAAGCATCATGATGATGAGAAAATAAATTAAAGATACTAAAAAAGACTGATGTGAACTTAGAAGCAAAAACGCAATAACTAAAATGAAAAATGCATCAGTTAACATTGAGAAGAGGAAACACTCTAGAAGCAAAAATCACTGAAATTGAAGGTGTAGCAATAGAAATCAAAAGCAAAAGATGAGAAAAAAATGAGCAGAGCCTCAGGGACCGGGGACAATATTAAATGATCTAACATAAGTATAAATAAAGTTCCAGAAGAAGAAAATGAGGAAATAGAATATTTGAAGAAATTATGTTCAGCATTTCTCCAAACTTGATGAAAGGTATGAGTCTATAGATTCAAGAAGCTCAACAAACTCCAAGTAGAGTAAACAAAAATAAATCACACTATGGCACATAGCAATCAAATTGTTGAGAACCAATGATAAAAGAGAAAATATGGAAAGAAGCCAGAGAGCAAAAAGACAATTGTACACAAAGAAACAAATATGTGAATGATATTTCAAGTAGATTTTTCATCAAAACAAATAGGACAGAAAAGAATAGACTGTCATCCTTAAAATATTGAAGAACAATTCAATCTAGAATTCTACAACTAGCAAAAAAATCTTTCAAAACTGAAGATTAAATAAAACAAACAAACAAACAAACAAACAAAAAACAGAAATTTCATTGCCAGAGGATGTGTATCATAGTCAAGTTTTCAAAAGTTCTTCAGATAAAAGGAAAATAATAATAAAGAAATTTGAATTTGGACCAAGGAACAGAGTTCACCACCAATATGCAGAAATCTATTTAAAACATAAAATCACTTAAAACAAAATTAATCATATTTTGCGGTAGTTATAACCCATGGAGAATCAAGATATATGACAATGATAGTACAAAGGGAAGAGGAGGGAGGGAAGTGCATGATGCTAAGATTTTTATAATATACATGAAGAGATACAATACTATTTGAAGTTAGACTGGGATGGGTTACAGATTTGTATTGCAAGCCCTGGAACAACCACAGAAATAATGAAACAAGAAGGTATAGCTAATAAATCAATAATGGAAATAAACTTGAATAAAAATATTTGATTAATTTTCTTTAAAAAAAACCGGGGGAAAAGATTAAAGGACTAGTAGGTAAAACAGATAATGAATAGCAAAATGGCAGACTAAAACACATCTATATCAATAATTAAGTTGAATGCTTAATGGTCTAAGCACTCCAACTAAAATGCATAGGTTGTCAGATTTGACTAAAACCAAAGAAAACTCTAACTACAGTTGACCTTTGAACACACAGATTTGAACTGTCAGAGTCCACTTACACATGGAATTTTTTTCAATGAATACAGAACAGTGCTGTAACTGTATTTTCTCTTCCTTATGATTTTCTTAATAACATTTTCTTTTCTCTAGCTTACTTTATTATAAGAAAACACATATGATACACATAACATACAAAATATATGTTAATGGACTGTCTATATTGGTAATTGGTAAGGCTTCCAGTCAACAGTAGACTATTAGAAGTTAGGTTTTTGGGAAGTCAAAAGGTAAACATGGATTTTTGATGGCTGGAGGGGGTAGAGGGGTCAGCATCCCCAACCCTTGCATTGTTCCAGGGCCAACTGTATACTGTTGACAAAATACTTTACATATAAAGACACTGATACATTAAAAGCAAAAGGATAGGAAAATGTATACTATGCAAACATCAAAGAAAAGAAAACTGATGTGGATATAATAATATCAGAGATTTGATTCAGAAAAGGGAACAATACCAGGTATAAAGAGGACTATTTCATAACGATAAAGGGATTAGTATATCAAGAAGACATCCTGACTGTAGCAACCATTTTCTTACATATACATATATCAAATCATCACGTTGTACACCTTAAGCATGTGGTTTCTATTGAAACGAACTAATCCAGAAAAAAAGAAGACACACAATGCTAAACATAGGTACACCTAATAATGAAAGTATAAAAAAAAAACCATGAAGAAAAGCCCAATAAACTGAAAGTAGAAACAGACATCAACGATTACAGTTGGAGATTTAATAGACCTCTCTTAGAGCCAGTGAGGAGATAAAGGGCCTGAACAATACTGTCAACCAGCCAACTCAGTTGCCACTTTCAGACCATACTATCCAACCATAGCAGAATAACATTATTTTCAAGTGCACATAGAACATTCACCTAGATCATATTCTGGGCCCTAAAATAGGTCTCAGTAAATTCAAGAAGATTGAAATTATACAAAGCATATTCTTTCATTCTAGCAGAATCAAATCAGAAATTTATAGAAAAATAGCTGGAAAATACACAAATATTGGGAAATTAAACCACACAGTTAAAAATACAGCATGGGTCAAAAAAGAAATTGCAAGGGAAATTAGAAAATATTTTGACCTGAATGAATATGAAAACACAACACATTAAAATTGGGGGGATACTGCTGAAATAATGCTTAGAGGGAAATTTATGGCATTCAATGATATTAGTGAATAGTTCTTAAATCAATTATCTAAACTTACTGCAAGAAGGAAGGAAAAAGCAAGTTAAACTTGAAGTGAGCCAAAGGAAAAAAATGATAAAGATAAGTTTTAAAACCAATGCAATTAAAAATGGACAAATAATAGAGAAAAGGCTATGAAACCAAAGCTGGTCCTTTGAACACATGAATAAAATTGATAAGCCCGTAGTCTACTTAGGTTCATCAACTCACCCTGATTTGTCTACGACTCTCCCAGGGCTAGTCCTGGAGGTTGCACATTTCAGGAAATCCTCAGTCCTGGGTAAATTCTAGTAGTTGGTCACTTTAGCCAGATTGATCAGGAACTAGAAAGAGGAAAAAAAATTGCTAACATCAAGAATGAAATAAAGACATCATTATAAATCCTATAATTAAAAGAATTAAGAGAATATTATAAATAACTCTATGCTAATGAATTTGACAGCTTAGATGAAATGTACAAATTTCTTGAAAGAAAAAAAAAAACCCTACCAAGGCTTACTCAAGAGGAAATAGATTATTTGAATTGCCCATCATTTATTAAAGAAATATTATGGATAAAAGTCTTTCCCCAAAGAACTCCAGGCCCAGATAAGGTAAGGTCTGCCAAACATTTAAGAAAGAAAAAGAAAACCAATGCTATAGAAATGCTTCTAGAAAATAGAAAAAAGATTTCTTACTTTATGAGGTCAGCATCACCCTGATACCAAAAGGAGATAAAGACAATACAAGAGAATAAAACTATAGACCAATATCTCTTTTGAACATAGATTTAAAGAATCTTAACAAAATCTTGCAAATCCAATACAGCGATACATAAAATGACTAATAAACCAAATAAGTTTTATCCCAAGCATGCCAGTTTGATTTAGGATTTGGAAATCATTAATTTAATTCATCATATTAACAGGCTGAAATAGAAAAACCATACAATTGGTTCAATAGATGCAGAAAAAATTGATAAAATTCAGCACCCATTCATGATTAAAAAAAATTTTAGGAAGTGGGAATGGAAGGGAACTTCCTTAATCTGAAAAAAGACCTATAGGAAAAGCCTAAGGCTAACCAGTGAAAAATGGAATGTTTTCCTGCCAAGATGAAGAGAAAGGACTGACAGCTGCTCTTACTACAGTTGACCCGTGAGCAATCCCAGGATTAGGGTGCCAACCCACCCTCTCCATAGTTGAAAATTCACATTTCATTTTTGACTCCCTCAAAACTTAACCATTATAGTCTACTATAGACTAGAAGCCTTACCAATAACATAAGCAGTTGATCAACACATATTTTGTATGTTATACATATTATATACTATATTCTTACAATCAAGCATGCTAAAGAAAATGTTATGAAGAAAGTCAAAAGGATCAGTGCACCTGGGTGACTCAGTAGGGTAAGCAACTGGGTTGGGCTTGGGTCCTAGGGCCCTGGGATCCAGCCTGGCATCCAGCTCCCTGCTCAGTGGGGTGTTGGCTTCTTCCTCTGCACAACCCCCACCCTATGCACAGCCATGCATACACTCTTTCTCAAATGCAGAAATTAAAAATCTTAAAAAAAAAGTTGTAAGGAAGAGAAAATAGATTTAGAGTGCTATACTATAACACTCCACTTTAGGCAGGGTGCCCAGTGGTCCTGGGGATCTGAGACTTGCTTCAACTGTGTTTGGATGGAACAAACTCAGGAACACCCCTTCTTTCAGTTTCCAACCAACCACCCCACCAACCTCTTTTCTAGTTGCAATCTTCAGAATCATCTTCTCAGACATCTTTTGCATCTGGAACCAGCCAAAGCCAATTTTGGAGTTTAGCTCCTTATTGCCCATCTACCATGAGCTCCTGGATTCTTCAGAATTACTCCCCCAAAATAAAGGTCCCCCCCAATCCACCTGGTCAACAGGCATCTGTCTATCTCCCTCTAGGTTGCTATTTCCACCGTGACCAACAAGGTGGCTCTGGAGTGTGCCCTCTCTTAAGATGTATGGAACCCATCCCAGGATGAGTCGGGTAGATCCTGGAGCCAGGGAAGCCACCATGGTCTTGGAGAACACCTAATCCCGAGACTCCTGGATCTGCATTCCCCAGGCTATGTTGGCACAGACTGTGAATTTCTGGATAGCCACTTCCTGGTGATAAGGAGGTGAAATTCTTCAAGAAGGTCACAAACACCAGACTAACCTCTGCAGCTGCCCTCCCTCCTCCAGCTGGGTGGCAGGAATATCTCTTCAAAAGCCTCACCCTCAAGCACATCTAGGAGTCTCTTGAGCCCAGGCCCCCCGGCACCCCCATTGTCAGGGCTTCTGTCTGAGTCTCCCTCTACAGCCACCAAGCAGCTTTTTAACAACCCTGGAGCACTCTACCAAGCCATGAACCAAATGGAAACAACAAAGTTTTGGAAAGAAAAAAAAAAATCCACATATAAGTAAATCAGTGCACGTCAGCTCCCTGTTGTTTAAGGGTCAAATGCACTTCTGTTCATCAGTCTACCTGAGATCCTCCTTACTCCAATCAGAAGAGGAGAAAAAGGCATCCAGGTAAGAACAAAAAAAAGTAAAATGGTACATATAACATCATTATCTAAATAGAAAATTCTAAGGAATCTACAGAAAAGAACTAATAATATCAGAACCAATAAGTAAATTTAGCAAAATTGCAGGACACAAGGTCAATATACTAAAATCAATGTTGTTTCTATATACTAGAAACAGTGATTAGAAATTAAAATCTAAAAGATAGTATCAAAAGCATTGAATACTTCAGGATAAAATTAATAAAATGGGTGCTAGACTTGTCCAGTGAAAATTACAAAACATTGTTGAAAAAGATTAGGAATTCTTAAGTGACACTAGATATGATGTTTATGGATTAAAAGACAATATTGTTAAGAAGTCTAATTCTCCTTGTGTTAGTTTGCTAAGGCTGTTATAACAAAATACCACAGACTAGATGGTTTAAAGAACAGAAATTTATCTTCTCACAGTTCTGGAGGCTGGAAATCCAAGATCAATGTGTTGGCAGGTTTGGGATCTCCTGAGGCCTCTCTCCTTCACTAGCAGAGGGCTGCCTTCTGTGTCCTCAAATGGCCTTTTTTCTGTGTGTATATATACCCCTGGGGTCTGCACCTCTTTTTATAGGGACATCAGGCATATTGGACTAGGGCCCCAAACAGCCTAATTTTAAATTGGTCACTCTCTTAAAGGCCACATCCCCAAATATAATTACATTCTGAGGTACTAGGATTCAACATATGAATTTCAGGGGAACACAGTTCAGTCCATAACACTCCTCAAATGTCCTGAAGATTTAAGTCAACTCCAAGCAAAATCCCAGCAGATTTTTGTAGAGTTTAATGTTTGTTTTTTAAAATTTACATGGAAAATCAAAGGACTTAGAATAATCAAAACAATTCTGGGAAAGGAAAGAAAAAAGAATAAACCTGGTAGACTTACACTACCTGACTGTCAGATTTACTATAAAGTAAATCATCAAATGACACAATGTGATATTGGCATACAGCAATAAGGCATGAGAATTTGACAAACCTCAGATCACAGACTTATTTCCTGTTTTTATAAATAAAACTTTATTATTAGAATATTGTCACCTATTCATTTATGTATGTCTACGGCCACTTTTGGAAAATAACAGCAAATTTGACAGGTTATGACACAAGCCTAAAATATTTCTTCTTTGTTCTTTTGTGTAAAGTCTTCCAACACCTGATCATTAAAAGAGAATGGAATCCAGAAATAGCCTAACACAGGATTTCTTAACATCTGCACTGTTGACATTTTAGGCAGCATAATTCTTTGCTGGAGGACTTACCTGGGCATTGCAGAATGTAGAGCAGCATCCCTTGTCTCTACCCACCAGATGCCAGTAACATCCTATGCTTGTGACAAACAAAAATGTCTCAGATGTTGCCAATGTTCCCTGGGTGGGCAAAATGGCTCTTAGTTGAAAACCACTGGTCTAATACCTATTTGGCTAATGGATTAGCAGTAGTACCAAGGTAATTCAATGGTGAAAGAAATCCATAGACTCTTCAATAAATGGTGCTTGGACAAAGCATATATCCTCCTAGAAAAATAAAAAAAGAACCTTCCATTATATAAGAAATTAATTTTGGTGGCACCTGGGTGGCTCAGTTGGTTAAGCAACTGCCTTCGGCTCAGGTCATGGTCCCAGAGACCCAGGATTGAGTCCCACATCGGGTGCCCCGCTCGGCAGGAAGCCTGCTTCTCCCTCTCTCACTCCCCCTGCTTGTGTTCCCTCTCTGGCTGTGTTTCTCTCTGTCAAATAAATAAAATCTTAAAAAAAAAAAAAAGAAATTAACTTTAAAGGAGGAGCAAGATGGCAGAGGAGTAGGAGACCTAAATTTCATTAGGTCCCAGGAGTTCAGCTAGATAGTTATCAAACCATTCTGAACACCTACAAACTCAACAGGAGATCGAAAAGAAGAAGAGCAGCAATTCAAGGAACAGGAACACAACCACTTCCTGGAAGGTAGGACATGAAGATAAGTAAATCTGAGGCGATATACGGGAAGACAGACTGCTTGGGAGAGGCCAGCTCCCAGTAGAACAGTGGGACACAAATTCGGAACTTTTAGAAGTCTGCTCCACTGAGGGATGTTGCCTCAGAGGCTAAGTGAGGTGTGGAGACCTCGCAGGGACAGTGTGGTCTCAGGTCCCTGGGTCACAGAAAGACAGGGGCTGCCTGAGCGCAGCAGAGCTCTCAGGTGTTGGAGTGGGGAAGCCAGCTGTAGGGATGGAGCCGAGGGGGCTCTCAGCTTGGGGTTACCTCAAACAGTGATTAGAGGCACTATTGGACTATTGCTCTTCAAGCCAGGACCCCACAAGTGGCAGATCCAGGGAAACTCACATTCCTCCCCTGGGGGAAGTGATGCAAGAGCGCACTGCAGGAATAGCTGGGTTTGGAGACTCTGAATGGGGCCCACAACAGATACAGAAACACTCCGTCACAGGCTGGGTGAGCACAGAGTGCCCCCAGACACCAGGGAGACAGGTGTGATTGACGGCTTCTCTCTGAGGGCACACTGAGGAGTGGGACCTGAGCTCTTGGCTCCTGTGGGACAGAGACTGGGAGGCCGCCATCTTCATTCCCATCCTCCAAAGCTGTACGGAAAGCGAGAACCTGAGCAGATCGCTTAGCCTGGCCCCTGGCAAGGGCAGGGCAGTTCCGCCTCTGGCAAAGATGCGTGAGAATCACTGCAACAGGCCCCTCCCCCAGAAGATCAGCAAGAACATCCAGCCAAATTTACCAATTAATGAGAACTGTGGAACTTCAGAGCTAGGACAATGCATCATGTAGAATTCATGGCTTTTCCCTCATGATTCTTTAGTCTTTCAAAGTTAATTTTTGAAAATTTTTGTTATTTTTTTCTATTTTTAAAAATTTTTCCTCTTCCCTATTTTAACTATCCTATCAGATCAATACCTTTTTAAAATTCTTTTTAACTTTCATATAGTCATATTTGATCTCTTCATTGCATTTACCCTTATTTTTTGTATACATGTAAGTTTTTCTTTCTTAAAAGTTTGGGATACATTTCTTCCAACAGACCAAAATATACCCTAAATCTAGGGTACAGTTTTGTTCTAGTCTCCAACCTAATCACATTCTCTCTCTCTCTCTCTCTCTCTCTCTCTCTCTCTTTCCCTTTTTTCAACCAACTTCTTATTTTATCAATTCCTTTAAAAAAATCTTTTTAAATTTTGATCTTTACAATCATATTCCATCCCTTCATTGTGTGTGTGTGTGTGTGTGTGTGTGTGTGTGTGTATTAAAATTTTGGGAAGCAGTCTCTTCTTACAGACCAAAATATTCCCAAAATCAAGTGTGTGGCTCTGGCCTATTCACGAGTATAATCATATTTTTTTTTCCTTTCTTCTCACTCTGATTTTGGATCTCTTCTGATTTGGTTAGTGTATATTTTTCTAGGGTCATTTTTACCCTTTTGGCATTTTATTCTTTCACTCATCTATTCCTCTCTGGACAAAATGACAAGGTGGAAAAACTCACTTCCAAAAAAAGAACAAGAGGTAGTACCAACTGCTAAGGACATAACCAATACTTACATTAGTAAGATGTCAGAACTAGAGTTCAGAATGACAATTATATAAAGATGTTAGTCGGACTTGAAAAAAGCATAGCAGATGCTAGAAAATTTCTTTCTGGAGAAATAAAAGAACTAAAATTTAACCAAGTTGAAATCAAAAAAGCTATTAATGACATGCAATCAAAAATTGAGGTTCTAACTGCTAGAATAATGAGGCAGAAGAGTGAATTAGTGATATAGAAGACCAAATGATGGAGAATAAAGAAGCTGAGGAAAAGAGAGATATATAACTACTGGATCAGGAAGGGAGAATTCAAGAGATAAGTGATACCATAAGACAAAACAATATTAGAATAATTGGGATTCTAGAAGAAAAAGAAAGGGAGAGGAGCAGAAGGTATATTGGAGCAAATTATAGTTGAGAACTTCCCTAATTTGGGGAATGAAATAAACATCAAAATCCAGGATGCACAGAGAACCCCCCCAAAATCAATACAAATAGGTCAACACCCCATCATCTAATAGTAAAACTTAAAAGTCTCAGAGACAAAGAGAAAATCCTGAAAGCAGCTTGGGACAAGAGGTCTGGAACCTACAATGGTAGAAATCTTAGATTGGCAGCAGACCTATCCACAGAGACCTGGCAGGACTGGCATAATATATTCAGAGCACTAAAGGAGAAAAATAGGCAGCCAACAATACTATATCTAGTTAGGCTGTCATTGGAAATAGAAGGAGAGATAAAAAGCTTCCAGAACAAACAAAATCTAAAAGAATGTGCAAACACCAAACCAGCCCTACAGGAAATATTCAAAAGGGTCCTCTAAGCAAAGAGAGAGTCTAAAAGTAACAGTCCAGAAAGGAACAGAGACAATATACAGTAACAGTCACCTTACAGACAGTAAAGTGGCCCTAAATTCATATCCTTCAACAGTTACCCTGAATGTAAATGGGCTAAATTCCTTAATCAAAAGACAGGGTATCAGAATGGATAAAACAACAACAACAAGAACAACAAGAACAACAACAACAACAACAACAACAAAAACCCTCACTGATATGCTGTCTGGAAGAAACTCATTTTAGACCCAAAGACACTTCCGTATTGAAAGTGGGGGGTGGTGGAAAAAATTTACCATGCTAACGGACATCAAAAGAAAGCTGGGGTGACAATCCTTGCATCAGACAAATTAGATTTTCAGCCAAAGACTGTAATAAGAGATGAAGAAGGAGACTATATCATATTTAAAGGATCTGTCCAACAAGAAGATCTAACAACTTTAAATATTTTATGCCCTGAACATGAGAGCAGCCAATCATATAAGCCAATTAATAACAAAATCAAAGAAACCCGTTGACTATAATACAATAATTGTAGGGGACCTTAACACCCAACTCACTGAAATGGACAGATCATCTTAAGCAAAAGATCAAGAAGAAAACAAAGAGTTTAAATGGCACATTGGACCAGATGGTCATCACAGGTATATTCAGAACATTCCATCCCAAAGCAACAGGATACACATTCTTCTCTAGTGCACATGGAACATTCTCCAGAATAGATCACATCCTGGATTGCAAATCAGGTCTCAATTGGTACCAAAATGTTGGGATTATTTCCCTGCATATTTTCAGACCACGATGCTTTGAAACTAGAACTCAACCACGAGAGGAAAATTGGAAAGAACTCAAACACCTGGAGGCTAAAGAGCGCCCTACTAAAGAATGAATGGGTCAAACAGGAAATTAAAGAAGAACTTAAAAAAAATTCATGGAAACGAATGAAAATGAAAACACAACTATTCAAAATCTTTGGGATGCAGCAAAGGTGGTCCTGGGAGGAAAGTAAATAGCAGTACAAGCCTTTTCTCAAGAAACAAGAAAGGTCTCAAAAACACAACTAACCCCACACCTAAAGGAGCTGGAGAAAGAACAGCAAAGAAAGCCTAAATCCAGCTGGAGAAGGGAAATCATAAAGATCAGAGCAGAAATCAATGAAATAGAAACCAAAAGAACAGTAAAACAGCAACAAAACTCAGAGCTGGTTCTTTGAAAGGATTAATGATTGATAAACCCCGGCCAGACTTATCAAAAAAAAAAAAAAAAAAAAAAAAAAAAAAAAAAAAAAAAAAAAAAAAAAAAAAAAAAAAAAAAAAAAAAAAAAAAAAAAAAAAAAAAAAAAAAAAAAAAAAAAAAAAAAAAAAAAAAAAAAAAAAAAAAAAAAAAAAAAAAAAAAAAAAAAAAAAAAAAAAAAAAAAAAAAAAAAAAAAAAAAAAAAAAAAAAAAA